>JAVJGG010000005.1:7634883-7717674 GCA_035590195.1 Aviceda cuculoides | reverse complement strand
TGGGGGGGGAGGGGAGATACTGTTGGTATCTCTTACACTGTCAGTATCTGACAGCATAAGCAAGAAGATAGGTTGCAGTGTTATTAAAAGAACAGCCTATGGTGAATTGAATGGCTTATGGCAGCTATAATGATGGGAAATTGCACGAGAGGGTTCATCTCTCAGGTCAGACTTCCTGGGATGAGACCTGAAGACTTAGTCCTTCCAGCTTTAAGGGAAGGGCAGCTGCAAATGTGGAGCTGGGTCTCCACCTGGATTGGACCTAAAACAGTGCAAGTCAGTAGTTTGGGCAAGTTAGTCCTGCTTTTTACTGCTGTACATGAGAGATCAGCCAGCTCCTTTGCATCTGTAGTGGGTACGCTGGTCTAAATTCATCATTGTTTGAACTCAGAGGAGCAGGTGGCTGTCCCACAGAGAAAGAAGAGCTAGGGTTTGACGGATCCAATTCCTGTTACTGTCTCTGACCTCCTCAGTTATCCCAGGCAAAGGTCTGCCCATCTCTCAGCTTCAGTTACCCAATGATAAAATGGGGGGAACCATCCTGCTCCTCCAAAGGAGAATGACTGTATTACTCGGACTATACATCCCTGACCTGTTGGATCTGTTGACATTACAATGTGGATGAATTCCACCCACCAAGGAGAAGTAGATGGACTGATGATATTTAATATTCAAGTAGCATCAGAAGAGAGGGTACTTCAAGCACTGAAGCCTTGGGATCTTGCTCTTGGGATGACTTCTCCAGTTCCCATAGCCTCTGTCAGGAGAGGACATTTGCAGCTGAATCAGTCAGACCAGAACTTGGCTGCATATGGACATGGCTGAGCTCTGTTTCCAAAGTGCTTGGTAAAACTTGCCCTGAGCATAATTGTGCTCTTAATCTTCCCTGTACAACATTTTCCTTCTTCTCTTAGTATCACTTCGTTTTGCCAAAGTCAATATTTCAGGTGTTGTTTGCTTTTAATTTGACGTTTATTCCCAGTGTTCAGATTTTATTAATTCAACCCCTTTTTATTATTGTTTGTCAGCATTAATTCAGGAGTGTATATCATTTGTAGGTGGAGTAGTATGACTACTAAAAGGCTCCCTGACATAATTTGTTGCCCTGTTAACAGTAGCAATAATTTGAGCAATTAGTGAGGCCTTGACATGGGCTTTAGCTTCTCTGTCACATAGGAATACCTCCTCGGTGCAGCTGCCATGGTATTTATACTCCTCCGTCAAGTCCCAGACTGAAATAGTGCCCCAGGAGAGCAGCCTGTAATCAGTCCCTTTGCAATGACTATAACTGGATGAGCACTAAATAAGTCCCGGCATTGATTATATTAACGAAGTTGTGTGGGGAATGCCCATCCAGAAATCCCCAGATGCCGTGCTGATAGAGCGGTCTGTGTGCCCACAACATCCCTTTCCCATTCCCCTGCCCCAAGGAAATCCCCCCAAAAGTCCCTTTGCCAATGACCACGGCTTTCATAACAGAAGGGTCGCTTCAGATCTTGAGGACTGAACCTGCTGGGAACCTCCACCAGGAGAAGCTGGAGAAACCTCCCAAGTGTTCATCTTAGTTTTCTCTGGCGGCTCTTGGCAGCAGTGGCTTTGTCCCTGAGGTTAAACATACCTCTGTGGCCCCTCGTATAAAGTGCAGCGTGACAACATTAAGGGTAGTCTCCTACACCAGTAAGTACTGGGCAAACTCCTGCAGACTGGCAGGGCATCGCTGGTACAGCCCAGTGGCACATCGCTGTCTCAGAGGACACCTCCAAGGGACACGGTCCTGTGTTTTACTGTCTCATACTTTGGATGGGGAATCGAGGCAGGGATGTCCCACACACAGGAGAATGAAAGCTCATGTTGGAGCTGGAATTGCCTCAGACCCTGAAGGTACCTCTGCACCCTGAGACCATCCCTTTCCCTAGCAGTGCAGGATTATGGCCTGAATCAGAGAAGACAGGAACAGCAACCTGAGTCCTCGACTGGCCAGTCAGGCGAGATTCAGCCCACGGGTGCCTTCGGTGCACTGCGACACAAAAAGAGATGGTTTATCTCTAGGAAAGAACAGCTTCATTAAACACCCTGGAAAATTTCACATGAAAAAAAAAAAAGACCCTGTGCAACGTCAGAGCTTAAAGCCACCACGTTAAAGCTCTATTTTTGGACCTCATTAAAATAGATACAATCTGCGCGAAAAATAAATTACTTGCCTTATAATTTTCAGTTCGGTTAGAGATTTACCAGTAAGAGCAGTAATTAACAAACAAATTTGTTCTGCTTTTTACTATCGAGACCCTGACTCAGCACAGGGTTTTGGTGAGGTTTGTGCCTGGCTGAGCTTCCCCCACATGGCAGAGGGCAGGTCACAAGCATCCTCCAGCCCGGCGGGGTTCTCCCCTCTGCCTCTGCTCCCCAGGCTCCGAGGGCTTCGCACCGGGCAGTGCCCCGCGAGCTCGGTCGCCCACACCTCAGCCTGCGCTCCCCACAACAGGAGGGGTTGAAGCCCCCTTCTCGCCTCGGCGGTGGCGGGGATGGGGTGGAGGCACAGCGGCAATATTTGCAGGTCCCCATCCCCGAAGGATGTGGTCGTATGGCAGATGGCTGGGATCCGTGCTTGTTAGCAGTTTGGGCCGGAGGCAAGTTTGAGCTGGCTTATAGGTATCTAATATACCATGTTGATGAGTTATGGATTATGTGTTCGGGAGGGATCATTAGGGTCAGCTCATCTGCCCTGCAACATGACATGGACCTGCAGCATCACTCCTGCATCACCAGCGGGAGGAAAGGTCCGCTCCCGAGCATCTCTCCCGCAGGAGGGGTGCTTGGAGCCAGGCTGGAGTTGCCTCCCTAGACTTACCCTTTCCTTTCACTGAAGTTCACCGGCAGGATTTCAGTATGAGCTTAAAGCTAAGCCAGGTCAGATCTGGTGAACTCACAGCTAAAATAGCTTAAAGTCTCTATTTCACAGAAACAGACCTCAGGACTGACAGGTTGAAAGACTGTATAAAATAAAGGCAGAGTAAACAAAAGAGTGCAGTCTGCTGCTGCTTTAGCAAGCAACTGGCATCTGCAACTAAGAACAATTTTGTTCTTTTCCTGTGAGTTGCTGCATGACGTGATCAAACAGGAATAAGCATCTGAAATTAAAGGCCAAAAAAATAGTGCAATTGAATTGCTGATTTCTCTGTAAGGCTTCCTGAGATAAAAGAGTTGTCCCCAGGGACAAGAGAGACCGGGAGAAAGCATGAAAGGCACGGTTGATGTCTTTTCTGCTTTACATATAATCCCCTGAAAATTGGAATGTCCAAACACTTGCGACGACACAAGCAGGACTAATACTCTGGGATCACATGAGCAATTATCTGATTCACAGGTGAAGATGGTAATAAAGTGGCTGAAAAGCCAACTGCCAGTGAGAGGACAAGAGACAGCAGGCTTGCTTGGTTACGGGTCATGCCACAAACACCTCTTGAGAAGAAGCAGTAAAAATAATTAGGGTTGGGAAGGGAAGGAGTGAGGTTCCCAGATGGTGTGGGCGATAGATAAGGAGTCATCCTTTTTATCTGCTGCCAGGCCATCCGTTCATCCAGTTTTGTGGCTGACTCAGATCTCCGTCGACATGCGGGGCTCTGTGCCGCTGGAGCTGTCAGGGCAGTGTTGCTTCCAGCCTGGATTAAAGGTTAGGCAAGCTGTGTCTTGCTTTGAGGTCTGGTTATTTGCTTTTGTGTTTATACAAGAGAGAAGAGAGAAACTCTTGCCAGGGTGAAGATGGGTTGACACCCCTTTCTAGAAGACTAACAACTGGGAGCTCGAGGGTGGATAACCAGGCTGCATCACACATGAATCTCATACCATGCTATGTAACACTGGATGTAGCAGGGATGATCTTTGCCAAACCAGTAGCCCTGCATGGTGCTTGTGGAAGCCCTGCCCAAAGACTAGCTCCCTCCGTGTTTGCTCGTTTGTCAAACAACAAACAGGGCGCTCATCCCACCATAGCCATGACGATCTGCAATCTGCCTTTCCTTTCCAGGTCTGCCAGTGTCCATACACTAGTTGCAATTAGCCCACAGAGAAAGTCACAAATGGTCTTTTATAGCTCCCTATGTATCTGATTTTGCGCAGAAGATCTGGCTTTGGTCTGATGGTGCATCTGATCGAGACCTTTGTGGAGGAGTGTGTGGAAGGAGCATCCTCTTGTTGCATTTTCCTGAGTATCGGAAACATTTGCAATTGCACTGGCTGCAACAAAAATCTCTTGGGCATCTTCAGCCTCCAGGGAATAAGCTGATCGACCCTGAGGTCAGGAAGAAACACTGTTCCTTCGGGCAGCATTGCACAGCTAGGGCTGCTTTGCAATTCCAGTGCCTTTCTTTTAAAGCACATAGTCCTAAGCCTCCAGTAGATAGAGTGGTAGGCTTTTGCAGTGTGGATACGTGTCTTAAGGACAGATCTTTGAGAGTGGATGAATAACAGGGCTGATCAAAAGTAGATGCCTGTCAAAAGGTCTGTCTGGAATGCAGCAGTCAGAAGCTGCCCATTAAGCTACCCAGATTTTTTCTGGCTCTATTGGTGATGGCAGAGCAGAGCAGATCCAAACAGTCTTGCATGTTCACATTATGGTGCTTGTGGTGGGGCCTTTCTCTGTGGGTCACGCTGACAGCGGGAAAGTATGTGGGCAACCCTGCCATTACAGACACGTACAATCACACCAGCGGCGTACGAGAAGCTGTTGATGGGCTTTAGTTGAAAGGATGCCAAGCTACACTGGCTTGCTTGAGAAAGCATTTTATGGATTCATTTTATATGCTGTGCAGTGACATGTCTAATACTATGTTTCAGATCAGGACTGGTAATATCAAAGTGCATGGCCTGCACAAATAAGGTGCACTGGGGACGAGGAGCACCAGCACCTTCCCATTCCCTGCACCTCCTGCAGTGGGTGATGTTCAGACACACCTTCTGCTAAGTGCTCATAGAGGGAAAGGAAAATCTATCAAAATCCCTTGCAGCGTGACTGCAAAGCAGACTCCTTCCCAAGCCCATGATGCTTTTGAACCCATTCACGCTGTACAGGATTGTGTAAGATCCTCCTTCTTTGGACAAAAAGGCAAGATGTGCCAAAGGCAGAGATATAAAACTCTAGAGGGAGATACTCGGTGGGGAGAAGAAAAGAAACTGGGATTACAGAAGGAAATCCTGTTTTCGAGGGAGCTTGGTAGAGGTAGCATTTATAAGGACATGCCCACCAACCATCCGTTTTCGAGAGGCAGCAAGAAGCAGAGGGAACACTAGGTCGTGCTGTTTCCCCAAATTCTTGGGCTGCACGTTTCTAGCAAGGACTGAGGGATTTTTTTTTTCTGCAAAGAACTTTGATCGCACTGTTTGGATGTCCTTGCAAGAAAATCAATTGCATTTGCTGCATGAAATGCTTTGAGCGCAGAGGCAAAGGCGCAGGGCAGGTCTTTATAAGGAACCAGAGCTCCTGCATTTCAACAGGAGATAATGCTGCTTGTACGGTAGGGAAGGAATGATGGATAACACCAACAGTTCAGAGAGTTTAATTAGCCTCCCTGCTACTCCCATCAAAAGGGGGAAAATAAGGTGGGAATTCTTTTAGGACACAAACTCAACCGTGTGCTGACAGGAGGCACAAATGAAAGCCATCTCGGCGTGGGAAGGAGGCAGCTCTATCTGAGTCTATTGTACTACTTTAAGTGTGTTGAACTCTTGAATTTACTCTACCTTAAGGCTGAGCATTTAGCAAACTGCTGCAGAGTAATCCTGTGTCTCAGTAGGGAAAGAGCTCACATGAGTGGTGTATTGGCTTTTTTTCCCTCACACGGTAAAGAAAACTCTCTGCTCCCAAAGAAGAGTTTCTTTGTGCTCCCGCTGTTAAACCGTGGCTTGTGCCCCCTAAGGCTTTTAAATGAATACATGAAATCAGTGTGGGGATTTTGAGCTCTGTAAAATTCATTGCTGTGCGCGCACTTGAGCAGCACACAGGAGCTTTAAGTATTTTCCTTTAATTTAGCAGGGAGCTGTTGCAGCTGCTGTGGCACTTCAAAGACCATTCTGTGTATTGCTCCTGCACCTGATGAACACAAGGCCATGGTGTTGTTAAACTGCCAGTTTGGAGGGAAATGGCTTTGCAAGCAGCAGCCAGTGCTGCCTCATGCTCAAGCTTGGCTATAGCTGTACCATGTCTGTGTGTGCTACCCTGCCACTCCGGTCTGGTCCAGTTAATTCAGCTTCATACCAGCTGGGACCATCCTGAGCCTTTTGCTCAGTCTCTTGCCTAAATGTAGACCACCTTTGCTGGTTTCTGTCAACCTGTGAGGTCTCTGCAGCACTTCCTATTCAAGGAGAGTTTGGATATTTTCAGTGGCAATGGGGTTTTTTTGCAAATCACGTGCTGAGGACTCTTCTCTTACTAGCATGTTGCAGATGTGCTGGGACGTGAACCATGTTCCCACACAGAAACAAACCACTAACCTCCCTTAACAGCACACTACAAACCTCACATGGCTTCAGAGCCCCAGGATGCGTGTTGTGGATCTCAGAGAGCTGAGAAAAGATGAACTCCATAAATAATTTGCAGGTGACAAATGGTGGTGGCTTCCCCAAGACCCAGTGCAGGCAGGGCTGGGCCAGCTCACCTGCTACTCCCACAGCCAGGGAGTCAGTCTGACTGGCAGCCCTTTCCCCATCACAACTAAACAAATAATTTATATGCAAACGTAATATTTACAAATCTGTGCTCTTGTGCCTGCCTTTTAAATCCCATTCCTGAGTGGAAAATAGCCATGAGATGTAGCAGACTGGTAAGAAAATGAGAGGTTTCTGCTGTTTAGGTCACCAGGCTATGTCCTATCTGAGTTAGTAGCAGCCAACAGATGCAGATAAGAAGACCAATTTTGGTCACCGAGGGGCACAAGGCAACTGTGAACCTGGTCCATCTGCCTAGCTGGGCAAGGCAAAATCAGCGACTCTGTGAAACTGGCCAATGCATTTTTGTCTGCTTGGTGAAATGAATATAAAATGAGTGGACGGATTCAGCCTGTTGCCTGTGAAACGAAAGCTGTCGGCCCTGCGAGGGTAAGGCAGGTCTGTGAGTAGGCACGTGTTGAGGGACCTGCACACACTGCCCAGTAACTGTCCTGGAGGTAGCATGGTCACAGAGCACGCTGCCAGACAAAGCCATGCTCGGGACGAGCGCTTGTATCACAAAATCCTCAGAGGTTGGAAGAGACCTCTGGAGATCATCTTGTCCAAGCACCGGCTCAAAGCCAGGTCACTTACATACAGCAGGTTGCTCGGGGCCATGTCTAGCTGGGTTTTGAATATCTCCAAGGATGGAGACTCCACAACTTCCCTGGGCAACCCATGCCAATGCTCGGTCATCGGCATCAATAAAAAGTGCATCTCCAGCCTTGCTTCCACCAACCTTACCCCGAAGGGCACATTGCGCAGATTTCATGCCTCCTGCAACAGAAGGGTGAGACACCTTGGCAAGACAGGTGTGATTCATTTTGTCTGTGCTGTACCTATTTCACAAAGGGAGAGAAAACTTCAAATGCCAAAGCAAGCAATCAGGCTTTTAGAAGATCCTCAAAATAATGAAAAGCGTCGCTGTTACAAGCACAAGCCTTTAATGCTTTTTTCCTCCCTTCATTTCTCTTTTTTCTCTTTTTTTCAGCTGTGTGATGAAAACTTTGAAAAGGACATAGTTCCCTATGCTTCAACCCAGAAGCTACCTCTTACTAACAGGGATTGGGAACAATGCTTTTATTTTACTGCCTGGCAGGGTTTTGGGGAGCTTTTGGTACAGGGGGTTGACAGAGACTTGGATACAGGATGCTCCATTGATCTCAGCTGTTCCTGCCTTCTTAAGCTGTGTTGTGACCATTTATACCTCAAAGTTACTGAAAACAGGGTATTTGCTTATAAGAAGTGCAGTCATATCTGTCAAAGACTGTAAGACTGTAGTCCCTTATATGACATAATAACCGCACAAACAGGCACGGAGGCTCCAAAATAGAATAGCTTAATTGGTTTGCTTTCCCAAGGAGATACTGTGCCAGACAATGAACCACAACAACTTAAATCTACGCTTAACAATAGCTTCCTCTATAAATAGGATATTTTTAAGCAATGGGAAGATCATTTGGGGTAGAACTAGATAAAATTTTTCAGATGAATAGTTTATTTGCTAATAAATGCAGTTTCAGGCTGACTGAAAATATCCACAGACTCAGGCTGAATTCAGCTAATGTTTTCTGCTAGAAAAATGGGGACCCTATTTTTCTTGACAAACCGCAAGAGCTCCATTCTAACATTTCAACAAGAAACATTTAAACCGTTCACTTAAGAAAACTATTCATCTTAGAATTCAGCTTGATTTTATTTCTATATTTTGAAAAGCACACCCCCAAATTAAATGAAATATCTTATTTTGGGCCTATCCCAAACAAATTCTTCCAGCTTTATAGCAGAGAAAACAAAAGATTTAGAAGGACTTTGTCTGTTCCCACAGGCCTGCTCTGGGGCTTTGCTTGCTTTTTCCAGTGGCTTTGGAGTGTGAACGTAATGTACAGCCAGTGAGCTTGTCTTCACAGCTGATAAAGCGAGTTACACCAGGGTCATGTTGAAATGAACCCTGGATACAGGTCAAGTACATAAAATAGAGTTCTCCTCCAGCGGCCTCACGTTACAGATCTGATTTATGTTTCTAGTGCTTATGGTTCTGTTTGGAGCCTGGTATGGTTACATGCAATCTGCCCAGCCAAGCTTGAAAGCTTCTCTTTTCTCAACTTGCTCGTATAAGGTAGGGGAGGTAAGAGGCGTAAGAATCAGCTTTAAAAGTCAGACATTGATCGAGCCAACACCAGCAGGTCTTGCTTTACAAAATGCATTCACTTACTGTAACCTGTGGGAAGAAAACTTGCTGAAATAATTCTTGCAAACAGACAAAATATGCCTTTTCTAGGCAATCTGACGTTTGAAAGGCCTCATTAATAATGGTTGCAAAGTGTGGAGAAACTATAACTTCTATCTATGGGTCACAAGGCATTTTGCATGTATTATCTGAGCGTCAGAAGATAAAAGAGAAGAAATCAATCTAGGCCTGATTTTTGTAGAGGTTTCACAGTGGTGCCTGGAGAGATTATTAAAAATATCTAAGCAGATTAACACACGTAAGTCCTCTTGAAAGCAGTGGGGTTTAGACACCTGATATGCTATTCCTTTTTGCAAATCATAGTCAGAAAAAGGGACATCTAAACTAACCAACTTCAAGTGTCTAATGCATGTGTTTCAATGGCCTACGATGTCCCTGCATCGCTCTGTGTGGTGTGGGAGGGACGGCAAAGCTGCTCTGAATCACGCTGGAGAGGACACGACCCATGACATAACGTTACAGCTCTGCTAGGTCAAACCGAGGTTCATCTGCCCCAAAACCCAGCCTCCAACAGCAGCCAGCCACAAACACTTAGGAGAAGGGTAAGACAAGGCAAGTCTGGAGAGATGCTTCCCCAGTACATCCTCCCACTGCCCAGGAGTCGCTAGTTCAGACACTTCCTGACTTCATCATTTTTAACAACCCTTTATGGACTTTTCCTATGTTAATTTGCCTAATTATATTTCCAACCCGCTTATGCTATTGGCCTCCCCTGCATCCGCTGGTGATACTTACCCTACTTTCACCGTGAGCTATTCAAATAAGAGCTTTTTCTCATTCTAAATCTGCAGCCTCATCGTGTCATTGCATAGTTCTTAGTCCTGGTGTTATAGCATAAAATAATTAAAAAAAAAGAATAATCCTTCTCTATTCACCAGCTGTGTCCTTCATGATTTTAAACACTCTGATCATATCTTCCCTCTGTCATCTTTCCCAGTCCGAATGCTCCTTATCTATTTAGTCCCATGGCATAAGAAATTGTTTCCTACCTATATAGGGAGCCTGTGGTTAAAGCTTAATGTGGGTTGTTCCATCAGTCCGTGAGATTACGTCCCCTTGCCCAACACTGAAGCACACATGCCTTTGAGATGGCACACAGCAGGCACGAGACTGTGCCCAGTGCCAGGACTGAGCAGGGAAGGGAATGGAAAGAGCTGTATTCGGCTGGGTCTCTGGAGGAAATGTGTGAGGCAAGACAATAATAAGCCAGTTTAAATATACTGGCTTCCGGACATGCATTTCTGGACACAGAAATGCCGCTTCTCTGGGATTCACAGATCACAAAAAGTCTGCAAACCTTTTAGGAGAAGTCACAGATCGTGGGGTTTTTTTTCTTAGAAGCCATGTGGACCAGAAGCTACTCTAATGCATTCAGACCTCGGTCCACGATGTGCTTAGTAGTCACAACTCCCAGAGAGGCCCTTAGGAAATGTAGATTCTCAGCATTTATACTGATCAGGCCAAATATACATGACAGAGTCAAAATAACTCAGCACTGGCAACCACATCCACAGTTCAGGTGCGCTTCTCATTCACTTCCCTGTGCTCGGGTATTGTTCTCAGAAGTTGGATTTCTAAAACTAGTTGAGAAAGGCTTTCTTCAGCAATCCTGCATGCTGCCTTTTCCCATCCCATTTCATTTTTCAAAGTTGTGTTTCACACTAGAAGAAGAAAAAGACTTTTCTGACTTGGGGGGCAGCAGCTGTAAAAGGGAGACAGAACAAGAAAAAGCAATGGGTTGAAATAGGTGAGAAGTGAGTGACAAAGAGTGTCCTAGAGAAGTGGAAGAACCATACTCAAGATTTCCACTGCTCTCCCCCTCCATCTGCTCACACTCTGCCCACTTGGCTGCTGAGGCACAGATTTCTCTCCTGTTTTGACAAAAAATGTCCTGTGCTGGTCATAGAAACAATCCCACAAGTTTCTCAAAATTGATCGGTGCATCCTAAAACTATGAATCATTTTTCTGTTCAATATATGTTTAAGAACATCATAAAGATATTTTTCTAGGTGATCTACAAAGGGAAATGCTCCTTGTATGTGAATTGTCTCCTCATTCCCTCAACCCAGTGAGAGTGGTCACATAAACCAAGGGGTACGCAGAGATGTTTGCAAGTGACTGAATTATCACAGATCAGCAAGTTATTACTGTTAATTTAAATTAATACGGTTTATGTTATATTATAATGTGCTGGAAGCATGCAAACATCTTCACTTCAAGCTGATGACTAGTAATCTGTTAAGCCATGATAACTTCAGCTCTTGCAGTGCATCTCCCTTCTTGAGGGAAAAGCTGAAATGCTTAATGCCATTTTAGCCAGTGACAGGTGAATGCTGCAGTGACATAAATAAAATTTGCATGTCCTTGGTGCTTGAGTCAGAGCACACCTAAACATCCTTTTGAAATGAAGCAGACCATATGTTTTAATGTCTGCAGACATCAGAAAGATGTTTCGAAGAACAAACGGGTGATTTTCTTTCCTGGGGTTTAAAGGCTCCTTGTTCCTCCCACTGTCCACATCCAGGGCCAGTCCAGTAGAGGTGGTGGTCAAATCCAGCCCAGATCCTGTCCTTGGATGGTCTCATGTGCCTTCCAGAAAGGCTGAGCAGCTTTACCATGACCGCAACCATCCTCCGCAGACGTTAAGTGGGATTTTCACACACTTCAGCTGACTGCTCAGGTGGCATTGAAGGCTTTTGCCATACAATCCCAGAGCAGCAGGGATCCCCAGGGATGTGGTCCCAGCCATCAGGCTGCCTCATTGAATGTTTTCCTCTCACTTTCTGGTGCATGTAACATCTCTGTACCGTATGCTTTGTAATCTTTAGAGGTCTCTCACCTCCCCATGCCACCAAGCTTCCCCCCAAGCTTCCCCTCTGCCTCTCCGAGCCCTTCGATCAGGGCACTTTGCCCTGACATACCCATCAGAGGAGACATGGCTGCATACAAGCATTGGGGACATCTCCAACTGACAGTGATGAGTGACTTGATTTCCAGGCTGCCTTCTCCTCCCATATCTGTGCCCCCCCTTCCCCTCATGCCACTGCCCCTTGCTTTCAGCTGGGGGATGAAGCATGTCTCAGAGCAAAGCTGCTCTCAAGGGCTCCGACCTGAGCCAGCGAGCAGCTGTGGGCAAAGCAAGACAGTGCTCCTTGGGACACCCTCTCCCTCCTGACCTCCTGGCCAGGTGAGAAAATTATGTAGGGAAATATAAACACCAAGATATGTGTCCAGGACGTGGAAAAGAATGGGGGTCTTTTCATTTTGTTTTGGTCGCTTTCCTTAAAGTGATGAATGAACCCAAATATCCCATCCCATATCTCTATCACCTGCCTGTTTTCCTCAGCAAATCAAGAGTAATCTGCAAGCATTGCCTGTCCATATGTTAGATCTGATTGCTGTAGGAGGATGGATGTATCAGCAAGGAATATATTTCAGCTCTAAAACTGGCCCAGTGCCCCACAGACCTTCCCCATCTCTTCAGATTAGCCAGTGGGACATTTGGGGCTTGGTACTTATTTTACGGTATAGAAAGTGTGCAAAGGTACAGAGACAGCAAGAAAACCTTCTGTAGGTCTTTGTGTGACACCTCGCACCTGGGGACGGGTCTGCTGAGCTCGGCGGGGTGCCTGATGCAAGTGACTTCTTAGATATGAAGAGAGGAAAGAGAAAGGCGATGTGAGTGAACATCGCTGGGAGAGGAGCCTCGGGAGAGACTGTGCCTCAGCAGGGAGCATAAGCACCTTCACCTTATTAATAATCTCTTTTTTAAGGAGGAAGAGGGTCATCTTGATGCTGTCTGGTGTCGCGGTTTAGCTAGAGTGCAGCTCTCTAACGAAGGGCAGGCCACTGTTAGAAGCATTTTGGGACTGAAGGAATTAAGGACCCTGGCTTGTACCTGGAGTTGAAACAAAAATTGCTGTGGGGCTTAAACCTGTTTTTAACAGAGTATGTAGCCTGCCAGATCTGGTGAGAGATTAGCAATTTAATTATACAGGCTTTGGCTTCCTGCTTTCCACTAAGTGCCTAAAACCCCTCTAAAGAGGCCCATTACCTTGTCTTTTTTTGCTCTTGCATTAACTAGGCAGTTCAGAGCAACATAAATGCAGAAGCAGGACAGGGGTTCCCTTGCAGAAATCTCAGTGTTTAATAGCTAAAGTGCCTCCTGATGGATCTGTCAGAGCAACCCGCGAGAGCAAAACCTGTCACTCCCCGGAGCGACCATTAGCTTTATCTCCAGAGTCCCTGCGAGCGTTTTCCGTCTGTCCCCTGTTGAACTTGCGGAGGAGAGCGCGGGCTCTTCTCGGGCGCCAGGCTGACTTGGAGAGAGAGGGAGGCAAAGCGAGCAAGCCAGGCTGCAGGCACAGGGATTTGGGGCGGAAAGCTTCGGCGGGAGCTTTTGGGGATGTCGTAGAGGATGTCCGAGTGCTCCTTCACGTGGGAAACAAGGGAAGGGCAGGCAAAAAGCTGCTGAAAAAACATGCGACATCCAACCTGCTGAGCTCTAAAAGGCTGTTTGAAATAGGGAGCCAGGAGGAAAAAGTGGCAGCTGAGACCTTTTTGTGTTTTCCATTCGCAGAAAGCAAATTTTGTAAGCATTGTGAGGTCCCATAGCATAAGCAATGAACCCTCTGCAATTGTTTTGCTTTCCTGCATGGGCTGTGGAGCATTTTTGGACAGTCCTGCTTCACGGATGCTCTTTAAAGGTGGGAATTGACTTGTGTTACTTGGGCAAGTCTATCCATGCAGATAGCCATTGCATTCCCTGTGATTTGCTAAGACTGTATTGGCAGTGTAGGGAGCAGATACCATGTGCTTTTAACAGGTATTTTCCTGATAAATGCCTTTATGACTCAGAAAAGTAGTGATTTCTCCATCCTGTATGCCTTTGTACATCTACAGGGCAGAGCTGAGAAAAGACCAAACCCCAGAGCACCAGGCTTCTGCCGCCAGAGATGTTGGCTGTCTGTTTTACCTAAAATCCTTTAAAAACCAAAGCAAGAACATCTACTCTGCAGGCAGCACAGGAAACCTTGCAAGGATGTAATGGAGCGTAATCAGCGACAGATTTGTCATCTCTATTCCATCTCTGTGGCACGGGGAGGAATCGCTGCTGATCGTTTCAGCGAAGCACCGTGATAGAAGAGACCGTTGCCTGTTCAAGATCTTTTTATGTCGTGTTAAGCCAGGTATCAGTTTCTGGGACAAGGAGAGAGAAATGCCTTTCTCTTTGGTCAGTCATTCGGCCCTGGGGGTCAGCCCGCTTTGGGGGTCGTGCAGGGAGAGGATGCAAGACAGAGTGCAATGGCACTGCTCGAGGTGTTACCGTCTTCCTGGTGCCCGATTTGTGTGGTCCGATCACACCTTCAGAAGTAAGCCACACTCCAGACTTGGGATCAGCAAGTCATGTCCCCAGATCGTATTGTCAGGGGTGTTGTGCCTTTACCTGGAGTGGCTCTCTGGAACCATCCGGGAAATTCGGCTAATGCATCTTATGGTCGTGCAGGAGCACTGGCAATGCTTTGCTGCCTCCTGCCACAGTTTCCAGCCTTATTTTCATTGTTGGTGGCTTTTGTGATGACCAGGGCACGGGAAGAAGATGCCCTCTGGCTTTTCCTAAACTAAGCATCGCACCTAGGAGTACCTGCAGCAGCATCAGGAGCGTGAAGTGGCTGCGCCAACCAAGGTGGTCCTTCCCATCTCCCTCCTGCTGCTGGCCCTTGCCAGGGTTTGAGGAGGGGATTCATCCCACTGAGCTGCCAAGGCTCCCTCCAGGACTCAGTGGAGGGAAAGATTGAAGGCCCATGGCATGAATGGCCTTTTTTTGGAAGTGCTTGTTGGTCTTCTTTGACCGTGAACAGCGAGGTGAGGCCCATGTTAGCCAAGATACCCACCCTGTAGGGAGCTCAGTGAGGGTGAAATGAATCTTGGAGGGACCAGATGTCAGGTCATGGAGAATGGTATCCCCCTGGGAGTCTCACATTCCCTGCACCCTTCCTAAAGCCTTGACTCCCCCAACCAAGAGATTATCTGGCAATGCCAGTGTCAGTCAGAATACAGAAGATTTTTTACCCTTCACCATGCCGGGGAAGAGCATTAAAGTACAGCAAAGTATAACAAAACTAGGAGGCAATGAGAAAGAGCCCAAACAGTATTTTCTTTTTTGAGTTCTATAGTTGGAGGCTTTTTTTTTTAGCAAATAAAATCATGCTGAGTTCTGATTCATGTTTTTTTAATGCCTCAGAAGTCTGCAGTGTCATTCTCCTGGTTTGGCATCCTAATTCAAAGTGAAATGCATAAAGCCAAAAGGAGTGTGTCAAGGAGTTTCTCTGGCTTTCATCATCTTTTTTTTTTCCATGAGCAGGCGCTGTCTTTTTTTAACTGACTAACAATGTGTGAAAAGGAATAGAGGGAAGGGCTTGGTAATAAAATGTTAAAGAGATTTTTATTATTATTATTTTCAGTGGCATCAGGATAGAGTCTTTACGCATATAATATCAGCTAAACATTCAACAACTGAAACTTGTTCTTACCAAGCTTATAACAACTCACTGCAGCGTACTTGCAGTGTCAGGCTACTAGGACAAATTAACAGTTATTAATAGATGCTGTCAGCAACTGGATACGTACCATAAGAGGATCTTTATCGTTACACAAAATAAGGATATGAAAAAATACGCGAGGATGAGGCGCAAGCTCCCACGGCTCTGCAGACCCTCGCGGGTGCCGGCCGAGCTCAGGGTCTGCGCGCCCCTGCCGAAGGTGAGCTGCTGGCGCCGGGGCGGAGGTGGGTGCTGGGGGATGTGGAGGGCTGGCATGGGGCAGTGGTGATGGGATGAAAATTTAATGGTGGACTTCTGTAGGAGTTTCCCCAAACCAAAATCTTTTGAAGAGGGAGAAGGGAGGGGGATAGAGTGGGATGGGGAGGTGGGAACCTCTTCCCAGAGAGATAGAGACCTCTGGGACATCCTCTGGCCAGGTTAAATGAGGGGTTGCTTCACTACATTAAGTCTCTTCAAATTCAGGCTAAAAAGAGCAAGTGGGAGCCCGCAGGGGCTGCTGAGAGTGGTCAGCTGGGAGCAGGTTGGAAAAACGTCCTCCCTAATCCCCATCTGCAGTGAAGAGACACGGGTTTCTGCTCCAGTCTGCTTCTGGAGAAACCTCTCCCTCTCACTGACTAAGTGCAGAGCAGTCGCCTAGGCAGGGGGTTAAAATCACTGAAAATCTCCCTGCTCCCCTCCATCCCCGTCACCTCTACAACATTTGTCATGTGCATAGTTTAAAGTTTCAGGACATTTCTTCTTCTTGAGTCATCAAGCTCTGCTATCCAAAAGCCCGTGCATCACATAGCAGGAAACACCACAAATGTTTCTAAGTGCCCAGCCTTACAGGAAATACCCTGTCATTGCCTGAGGATAATTCCTGTGAGCTGTGATGGATGTGAGCTAGAGGAGGAAGGAGGCAAGGGGATGTGAAGTCTGGTGGGTCGAGCACAGGACGTTGTTTCGGTACTTCTAGGTGCGCTGGATTCCTCTGTGCCTCCGTGTATCTCGCTGTAAGTGATAACGTGACCGGAGAGCATCATACCTGCTGCATCAGGCAGGTTAATTCACTTCTGCTTGCAAAATACCTGGGAAGCTCAGAGCGAGGGGGAGGGGGTGTCCCATGTTCACTGTGGAAGACCCAGGCAATAGAACTCTTGAGCAAACACAGTGTGATGGAGAGGGGCTCAGCTGCCCAAAGTCCCTCTTGTGTGGACTCCAGCCACGTGGGTAGCACCGAGGGCGAGGACTGCTGTTTGCATCGCCGGGGCCCCAACCTTCTTGCTGTGCCAGACTTTGTAGAAATACTAATAGCAGAATTACGGGCATGCATCACCAGGGGACCATAAATATCATTTTTAATTAACTGGCTATTCTACAGAGGAGACTTTGTGTAGTACTGAGAGACATGGGAACAAAGTTCAGCCTGTCCCTGTGACAGAGCTCCAAATTTCCCCTGCTCTTTCCCGACCCAACGCCAGCAAACAGATGTGCTCTGTGCCTCCTATTTATGTGCTCCCAAGAAATTAGCACCCCATTAAGCTACACAATGCAGTGCATTTATTTTTATTTCACTGCGCTGCAGCCTTTCAATGTTAACTCTGCACTGTTTCTTACTGGAATCAAATCCAAACTAGCACCAGGAGCTGCTTAAATCAACAGCCTATGAGAGTATGAAATTTGTGCAGCAGAATTAGTGCCTATAGCTTAAGATAAAGCAGCCCCCAAGCTGCAAAGTCCAATGTTTGATCCGGGTCCAAAAGGGAAAGGACAGAGGAGGAAGATTTAACTTCCAAATACCTGAAGCTGGGACTGTGATTTGTCTGCAGACCCATTTTAAGGCAATAAACAGCTATATTTATATCTCCTGAATGTGCCTATTATTTCAAGATCTCGCCCAAACAAGTGAAAGTGACATGACAAAGCAGCACTGTATGGAGCCAAAAAACGTATAAAAAGCAATTGATCCATTATAGATGCAGTCTCAGGCAAACTCAGTCTATTTTTAATCATTTTAATAATGCAGCTAATTTGCTACATCAAGGAGGGAAGCTGAAGAGGGATCCCTCCCAGCAAGCTAAATAATAGGCTCGTGTGGCTCCGTGGCTCCTGGACATCTCCAAGAGCGTGTGTGGCACAGCAATCTCCCAGGGAAACGGTAACACTGCGGAAACCCTGCCCAGCAGGTCACCTTGAGGCATGGGAGGCCCTGAAGACAAATGGATGATGCTTTAGGAAAGTGAGGGGAGAAGCCAATGGGATGTCGAATTGTGGCAAATGGAATTAGAAAGGGGGAAGGTTTCTCGATAATTTAAAAAAAGAACTTTTCTGTTGCTTCGATTTGGGTAGGTGAATTGTGTTGCAAAGATTTCAGCCATGGGAGGCAGATTTGGGTATTCGTAGACTAACCAGGTCAGAGAACTGTTGATTTCTCCATGTTCTCCGTGTTCTCCATGACCACAGCCCTCTCTCTCCATGTGAAAAGCCAAGACACATCTGAGCATCACCCACTCAGCTCACCTGTACCAAAGACAAAATGGCTCCCCCATCCTTGGGTGGCTTGTTGGTCCTGAGGGAAGTCTGGAAGAAAGAAAACTTGAGGTTTCCCCTCTCTTTTCCAGAGTGGCCTTTAAATGAGAGTGCATGTGAGAAGGACAGGGGACAGGTGCCTTCTAGCCAAAGGATGGCTTTCAGGGCACTCAGTTAAATCATGAAAATAAAACAATATCTTAGTTACAGAGAGTGGTGTGAGGCCATCAAGGAAAGAGGGACCACCCATGCGGAAAGAGTAATGCAATGGAGACAGTGAAAAAAGTCAGACAGCAGCAGCTATCCCCAGGAAGGAGATGAGATGTTGGCTGAATATAGTGACAATAAAGCAGAAATTATAGCCATGATTTTTAAACTTGAAAGCCAAGTGCTCTATGACACCTGGGACTCTTCAGAGGCAGGATGATCCAGGACTCCATTTTGCTGATGCTAAGCTGGCTTCATAAAACAAACTGAAATGTCCCTGTTAAAGGCTGTAAAATGGCTGGGGTGAGCCTTGATGCTAAACCTGCCAGGGCTGCACGACGCCAGTCATCGCTTTCCTTCTTTGTAATACCTCAAGGCTGCTGGCGCTTCCCATCTGGGGACTTTCTTATAAAAACGTTTATCTTGTTGTCGTGTGGAAGCAGCATTTTTTCTCCCTTATGGAGCCATGTCAATCCCACTGCGGGCAAGAGGTCAGGAATGGGACTCCCACGCTCATTCTTCATCTGGCGGCACAGGCCAGCCCCAGCCTGGCAAGCCCGTCAGCTGCAAGCAATGACTTCTCCATCCCACTGCCAGTGAGGGGATGGACAGACACGTGGGATCTCGGCTGGCCCGTTGAGCAGCCCTCAGACACGTTGTCGCCTTGCCTGGCAGTGGACTATGGACCTGCAGGCTTGGCCCATGCAGTTTAGGACGGGGAGCTGCTCTTGAAGGAAAGGGAAATTTGAAGAAAATGTCTTGTGACTGAGATTGCCATCGGCATGCTCAGCCCCTTTCTCCACAGATGGTCTTGCACATCAGCTTTGCCACCAGCAATACAGCTATAGGTCAAAGTAACTGCCCCTCCATGGGCTGTCGTCATTTTGGGACAAAGGCAAGACTTACAAATAAAGGGAAATAAACATATATAAATCCCTCTTATAAAAAAAAAAAAAAATAAAATCAAAAAAAAGCATACTTGCTGTGAGAGAGACAGGTAGCACCTGTTCAGTAGATCAGAGCTACAGGTTGCACAGGCCATTGTCAGCAACTAGTGTCACACCACTTCCACAGCTCCAGCATGCACATACCTTCCATGCAAGCCTAGCAGTAGTATCTAAAGGTCTGTTGACTTTCACAGAATCTCTGGTATGTCTGTCTTTGGGGGGTCAAAGCAGTTCATGGAGAACTTAGTTTTGCAGAGTCTGGAATTGGCTTAGGCATTTAGGAAAATTCATGACAAATTTGGGGCAGCTTTTCATATGGGACTGAAACTTAAGAGCAGTCATACTGGGTCAGAGCAAAGGTCCATGCAGTGTCGCACCTCTAGCAGTAGGTATGAGTGATGCAGAGAGGAGAGTGGAAAACATACATGATACTTTTCCTGGATATTCTCCCACCTTCCACATGTTTTCAACTCAAGGACCTCCCGTGTTGGGTATGGCCTCTAGATGCCCAGTATCCCTCTATGGATTTATCATCCTTTAATTTGTCCAGTCTTTTTCTGAACCCTGGTAAAATTTTGCATCCTTACCATCCTTTGGCAAGGAGTGCCACAAGTCAGCTGTGCTTGAGTTGTTTCCTTTAATTTGTTCTGAGCGTGGCTCCTGCCAGCTTTATTTGATGCACCCTTGCTCTTGTATTGGGTGAAACAGTGAACGCTCGATCCCTTTTCACTCTCTTTGTGTCACTCACCATCCTTCTGTAGATGTCCTTAATTTCTCCTTCAGGCATCTTTTTTTTTTCCAGACCAAAGAGCCCACTTTGCTTACTCAGTCATTTCTTTATAAGAGCCATTTTTTTTTTTACATTTAATCATCTTTACTGCCTTTCCTTGAATCCTGTCCATCTCCTCTATATTTTTCCTGGAGATAAAGGGATCAGAAGATAGTATTCAAGATGTAAGTGAACCCTGGTTTGATTCAGTGGCATATTAATATTCTCTTTTGTTTGCCCCTTGGTAACTGTTAATATTTTATTTGCTTATTCCACCACTGCTGAGCAATGAACTGATATTTCATAGAACTATTATAATCCAAATATCTTACTCCTGAGTGAGCCCAGAGCCCATAATTTTATTTGTGAAGTTCAGAACATTTTTCCTGCCATGAACATTACTTCACATTTGGCTACATTAAATTTAATTTACTGTTTTATTGCTCCTTCACTTAGTCTCATCATATCTTTCTACAGACCCTTGTTCTCACTACCCTGAATACCATGGTGTCACCTGCAAACTGTGCTCCCTCACTGCTCACCCCCTTTCTCAGGTTGTCTATGAATAGGTAGAGCAAGCACGTGTCCTCACCCAGATCCCTGGAGAAAACCAAAAGGCCATCTCCTCTTTGCCTTGATTGCACAGACTCGAGGTTTACAGGACTCCTTCTCTGGAGATATTGTGTCATAGCTAGATGCCTTCTTTGGATGAAGATGTTGCATTTCATCCTGGAGCATAGCTTTGAGGTTGGGACATAGGCTGATGTTCAGCCTTTGATGCAGCATTAGGTTAATGCATTCATTGGAAAATTATCACCAAGGCCTTCAATTGTCATTGAAAGCTACTGCAGGATGGGGTTGAGTTGCAGCATCATGAACCAAGGTGAGGGCAGATGGCCGTGCCCTGTGCCAGCTGGAACCTGCTAGGCTTCACATTTAGCTCCAGATTCAGTGAATTACTGCAATCCAACCTGGAGGTGTCAGGTTGATGAGTTCCTACGTACAGGCTTTTGTTTGGGAAGAAAAAATGGAGGTGGAAGAAGGGTTTTGCAAGCTGATGCTTCCCTGTCATCCAAGGTTACTGAGAGGATGGGACCTCCCTCTTCACCTTCTCCAAAGAGAACAGCTTAATGCTTTGTTGCAGCACATCTATTATTTGCTCCCAAGAGGAGAAAGCACAGAAAAACCTGTGTAGGACATCAAAAAGAGTCATCTTCAAATCCTCACTTTGATTATTTAAAGTAGAAAAGTTCATAAAAGTTCTCTACTGGTTGAGTAGAAACACAGCCTGGCTTGCCGCAGCTGAGTTGCCATCCCACCACTCCACACTTGTGGGATGGCAAAGGCACTGCCCCAAATGGGCTTTCACCTATATTTGTCATACATGTTCATAATTCATAATTACGGAGGACTTGACCCCTTGGCTAAACCAAGTGAAGGTGAGCCAGGCTATCTTTTCTGGTGGGCTCTGTGACCTGGGCATGCTTTTTGCCTCATACAAGAATAATCTGCCTGTTCTTCCCCTCAGACTCCTCAGCTCCCATCTTTGCAAGCTGGGCTGGCCCAAACACAGCATCCTGGGACTAATTAGGCTCAGATCTGCTCTTTAACCCTTTCTTGTCCACTTTTGGCTTTAGTCACTAAACTTTGCACTCTGTTTTTACACCTCTGTCTTTGTAAGCCGTCTTGCAGGGTGACTTTTTCCTCCCATCACCAACCACCTTTAGCCCTGAAACTCCCCTAAGAAAACAATTCTGGGACCCAGTGTGTCCCCACACAACATTTCAGCTTTTGAAAAACAGCATATTTTGCTGAAATCTCATTTTGGCAAAAATGTTCCAATAGTCTCCACTTTTCAGCTCTCTTCTGATATCTTATTCCCAAATGGTAGAAAAAAACTAGGAAGGAAGTAAGGGGAAAATGTGGGTGTAGAGGAACATCCTGTTCTGCACAAATACCCTGGTGTGTTGTCAGATGGATGCTCTGCTTTAAATAGAAAAGGTCTCACGCTTGCAAAGGCCAAAATAATAAATTCTCAGGAACTGGAAAAGATGGAAATAATGATTTAATAAAGACAGTGTTTGGACTTACTGCATTAAAGAACCAACCAAGTCAGAGCTTCTCATTATCACATGCGATCTCATTTTTGTGTGTACCTATAATGCACATGCACACATTCACAGCGGGTTTGGGAGTAATCCCTGGGGAACTCAGTGAAATTCTGTCTCTTGTTTATTGTATTTGAGAGGCTATTTCCATAAAAGAGGTCATATGGGGTAAGCAATACTGAAGTGAGAGTTAGAAGAGAGCCAACGGGATAGATTCAGAGGTCCCCAAGCTTTCATGTGTCCGAAGTTCTTCTTCTTAGATCTGATTTTGTGACTCTCGTTTCTGCTATCCACTTTTTTGCAAGGGGTTGAGTGAAATAACTTTCTGCACTCTGGTGACCTTTTTTTTTATTGTCAGTATTTTTTTACTACAGCCACACCAACTGCTTCAGTTATCACTAGAACAAGGAGACAATTCTTTTTTTCTCATCTTCTGCACACTTTCTATATTCTAGAACTTTCACTATTGTTCTTTGCTTTGATTCTGAAATTTTTAGTGCAATTTGAAGGAAAAATGGAAAGAGAGGTACCCTTGGCTACAAAATACACTGCAATATACTACTTAGGAAAAATCCACAACACTTACTTCAGCAAAGCAACTTTTTACATCAACAGCATTTTCCCCAAACTTCTGACCACCTCTAAAGACAGTTAATAGTGATCAGTAGTAGGACAATTTCTAAGCTGAGTACTGCAACTGCAAGAGTCTAGGAGCTGGTATATCTCATCTCTCTGCTATTTATTGTTGTGATAATGGAAGCCCAGACCATGTAAAGCTGAACCTGGGTGAGAACCCATGAACCCATTCATCTTCCTTGCTGCCGCCAGTGGAGCACATGGTGGTTTTAGTGCCAGGTGTTTCTTGAGTGGGAATCAGGGAAGCCATTATGTGTTCCCTTCAGCCATTTTCTTGTGCCTGACACTATTTTCTCCATTGGTTTTGAAATAATCTTAAAATTCATCTTTGTGAACACAAAAATGAGCCTGTGTTGGAGTCAAAGAGTCTGTCACATGGACCCTGCATTCTGACCCTGGAAGATGTCTCCTGTTGTTTATCTCTGTGGCCAATACAATGCAGCTACAGGGACAGTCAGGGGGCACAAGTGATGTGGTTGCCCTTGCACAGAGAGGTCCTACAGAAAAGGTTCTTTAATTTCATATTTCAGTATTTAACACATAGCCTTTGTGCAATAGATGGGATGGGGAGGGGAGAAGTGATCACATGTTCGGTTCCAGTAAAGTTCTTGTTGTGGTCAGACTGGTTGGACAGTAGTATCAGTTAGAGGCGGACAAATGCATGATTCAATCCTGGCAGACCTCTGTTGCCTCGTAGTGACACAGCCTGAGCAATTCTTGCTGTGGACCAGAGCTGGGGACCTGCAAAAGGACAGTCATGCATCCTTGTACCCAGCCTGCTCTTGTAGAAACCGCGGCTTTCTGGGATCTCTGAATTTTCCATGCATGCCAGAGGAGATGAAGGCTTAACAACAATCAGGTCTTCTTCTGCAAATACTTCCTAGAGAGCAGAGCGCGTGAAATCCTGTCTGCAGTGAAGCCCATATGGCCCCGTGCAGCGGAGAGCAATGCACGCTAGCTCACTCACCGGTGTCCTGCATTATGGTTCCCTGAGTTTCAGCCACCTTCACTGTAATACCCTCCCAATATATTTCTTTGTGGCTTAATCCATGCTCATTAAAACACCCCTCCACTCAGACCGGTGAAGACAGGCACTTTGTCAAAGCTTTAATGAAAGGGCAGCATGTGGATGATGAACGGGCTTTCTCTGCAGTAGACAAGCTTCCCGTGCTGGGTTTATTTCTGGAGCAGCTAACCTATTAGCTGATGCGGGGCCTTGTGTGAGTGAGAGTTGGTCCATCCGGAAAATGAATTACATGCCCTTCTTTGCTATTGAAACTATCCATCATATCATGTCCCAAATGGTCTATCATGTTGTTGTCTAGTAAAACTCAGCCATCAGAGGCAGCTCCTGTTCAGATGCTGATGCTAGATGTCTGAAAATGTGATTTCAGCTATAACTCTGAGGACATTTAGTTGGAATTTATGACTAGAGGTCCCTCTAAGCTCCATCAACTCTATCCATCTCACACCTTCATAAATAATACTGGTCTTCAGTTTCTGAATCCTTTAGGGCAGCCTTGTGGTTTTTTCCCAGTGTCTGGAATACATCACATGCAAGATTTTACTCTGAGATTTCAAATTGTGTGGGTACATGTCAAATAAAAAAAAAGAGTTTGGCTGAGCAATGTGAACACCATGGAAGGCAGTTTGATGAACTTGGCACTGTCTAGGATGCAGGAGACTTCGGCACCACTCCCGGCCATACCAAGATTTTCAGTATTTCTCCTTTTTGTGCCTCAGTTTCCTTTCTATTTGGTTCCCAGCTAGCACTAACCAAAATCGTTGAAGGATCCCCATTGGGTTTAGCTTTGGTTGGATCAGGTCCATCAGTACCTTCCCACTACATGTGGTGTGGTGAGAGCTACAGACAAAAAGTGCTAAGCAAGCAGAAATGTCACCTTTTCTCCATTGACTTAAGTAGGAGCAGATGTGCGGAGGAACAGCAAGCACTTAGGATCATGCTTTAAACTTTCCATAAATACAGTAAAAGGAAGGGTCTAGCCCTGAGAAGTGCTTAGCATCCTGGATGGGGATGCCACAGAGCTGAAGGGTTTGAGTGGTGGGAGGACATTTCAGAGGGGGTGCCGAGGTGTTTGCAGAGTCAAACCCTGTAGCATTATTTGAGGTTATTCTCCTTCATACATAACCTCAGCAGTCGCCACTGTAGTCCAATGCCTTGGGGAATGGGTAAGGGAATCTATTAATACTCTTAGGAGAAAAATTAGTATCCAAACAACTTTTGTTTCCTTGTTTTTTACACGTCTGTGCTCTCCTCTGTCATTAGCTACAGCTCAGAGCCTGGTATGCTCTGACAAAGAGCTATTGATGGTGTGCTTGTGTGAATTGGCCCAGCACTGGTCACAGCCAACTTCTGTGGGACCTGCTGCCCCCGTTTTACAATACGCTCCAGTGTGCTGAGCCATTTGTGAAAGGTCAGAAATGAACAGAGAAATGGACTGGAGTCAAAAACAAGTAGTCCTATAAATATCATAGTCAAAGGCAATTTATTCCATTCCTCCCCTCTCTCTCCCTCTGTGTGTGTCTCTCCCTCCCTCTGTTGTGGTTTCCCAGATATAACTCCATGTTTCTGACTGGGGAGCTCTGAAAGGAAAGCAGCATGCACATTGCAGCTTCTGCTCCCATCTTGCACACATTGAATAATCCTCAGTCCCGCCAGCAGGACTGACAGCCAGCACGGAGTCAAGGCATCATCAGGACTCAAATGTTCAGTTTTGATTTCTCGGATTTTCTTTATCTGTGAGAAACTCATTTGCTACAGTTTGAGAACTAGCTTTGGCCACAGACGGTTTGGATTGGGACTTCTGAGGGCTTTTCTCTGTCCGCAGCTAACATTTGACTTCACAATGACTTTAGCAGCTAAATTAGAGGATATTGAAGTAACGCTGGAGCACCTACTAATGGATGTGTTCGTAAGTAAGCTACGATTTCCTTTTTTAAGTGAGATGCTAATAATCCAGAAGGCAGCGTACAAATTTAATGGTGTATCCAAGTGTTGCGTTCACTTAATTACTTTACTTTTACCGATAAACTCTGTGTCCAACACTACCAATGTGTTGTGGTATAGCTAAGGCATCTACTGCAAACAGTAACACGCAAAACTGGAACAGTATGACTCCAGGGCAGGGTATATTCTGCATTGGTTTTGTGTATCACCTACAATCTTAATGAAGTACATGAAAAGGAGGAGAGATTTGGTCAATTTGAGGAATATCTCTGTAAGTGCATTGACAGAGCATTTAAACTGTGTATTGCTTAGCATTGAGTGTCCTTGGCTTTAGGATTTTGACAGCTATTAGATTACAGTCTTTTACCACTTTGACTTTTGGATTAGTTTTGTAAGAGATGGAGGAACAAGAAAAAGTAGTTGTGTTTTCAAGAAAATAAAGTTTATTCCTCCTGGATGTATCAAACACTTTAAAGCAGTGTTAATCTGGAATTGCTTCCTTGAAATCATCAAAGCTCGGTGAAGCAATGTATGATTGGCTTCTGCACATCTGACATAAGAATCTGTCTGTATCGTCTCTTTTGAAAAGTTTCTTAAAAATTTCAAAACATTTCAAAACAGACTTCTGCTATTTCCAACACAACTTGATGGTTTTTGCCTAAAGGACAGAGAAGTTTTTTGTGGGGTGGGGTGAAAACAGTGATGAGGGATTGCCAGATCATTTATCTTCTTCTTCAAAAAAAAAAGCCATACCAAGGTGATCTGTACTCTCTGAATTCAAGCTGTAAGAAATAAGATGGCAAGTGAAATTCTGCACTTTCAGGAGAGTTTTTTGGCATCTCTTAAATGAAATACTTCAAATTTCAGGGTCTAATGATGAGGAATCTTAGGCATCAACCACAAAAGTGAAAAACAGGAGAGCTTGCCAGCTTTCCAGCCTGTGGTCCAGTTACTAAGGTGTCCACCTGTGCTGTGAAAGGGATTCAAGTCTCTCTGGGCTGGCGTCTCCCCTCAGCGCTTTGGGGAGTGCCCTGTCCCCTTTCCCACAGGTTGCTGAGATAGGGGATAGAGGAAAACAGTTGGAAGCTGCCCTGTCAAAGCCTCTACGTAGAGTATGAAATACTGAAATACTCTTTGAGTTGTAAGATTTGAATCAACCTAACGATTATTTGCCACTCTGGGTCCAACTCCTTTCCCCAGCTCCGAGTACAATGCATGGCAGAGAAAATCCCTAAGGGTTCAAATCCCCATGACAAGCAAAGACGCAACATCTGCATCTCATGACCACACCACGCTGTGAAAGTTACTCTGTGTGGGAAGGGGCCGGTGCTTTCTTTGGACTACTTGCAGTTGCTGTAGAATAAACTTGGCACCACAATCCCTCTTGGTATATTTGTAGCTCAACATCACTTCATTGAGCTGGATGCTTGACACTTGGAAGACTGAAAGCCTCCATGGGGCAGGTGTCATTGAACAGTGGGTTCTTAATGGCATTTTGTCGCAGGGTAGCTCCAAGCAGTATCTCAGAGACTGCCAAGATCTAGAAAGCCAAGGATGACTGAGTTGATTGAGGCTGAAAAATCCTACACGCATCTGACTGTGTTTGAAGGGTGTGAAAAGCCTCCTGCCCTGCTGGGAACAACCCAGCTCTGTAAGACATGTCATAGGGAATAATTTCTTCTTGCCTTTTCATGTCTCATCATGTGAACTGTTTTGGAGCTGGGTCTCTGCTTTGTCTATTCTTATGTCCATCCCTTGCTTCCATCCAAGTGTCTTTCCTCATGGGTTTCTGGCTTTGGTTTTGGGGTTTTTTTTGCAGTGAGGGTGACAGTAGACCAAATAAAATATGGGCCAAATTCTCCAGAGGTGCAGGTGGCCTCAGCTCATGAAACCTATGGAGCTCTTCTCAGTTTGTGTTTTGAACTGGTCCCTCAAATATGTAATTCCAGAAGCCCAGTGAAACATCCCCAGCTGGGACACTGCAGTCACAGCTGAAATTGTGATGCAGGGACATGTCTATGCGGTGCCATGCTGTGCCACGCCGGAGCCCCAGCTGGCTCTGGAAGAGCTGGTGTGTCTGTGTGCATTGTGCAGGGGCACACTGCAGTAGTGTCACTGCTTTGCCCCCCTTGCCCCTCAGACTCTGTAAGACACAGGGCTTGCGTGTCCAGGCTTCATGTCTCTTTTCGATCATCAGGACTGTGAATCTAACCTAGCCTCTATGCAAATCAAGGAAATAAATAAGTTCTCCCTGTTGAGCAACCATGTCTTCAGCCAGCTGGGCTCTTCTAAAAACTACATAGGAATTATGGCAGGAAGAATTTTGGATAATCTAGACCAAATATTCCAAATGCAGAGTCATTTTGTCTGACACTATCAAGCACAATTTTCAGGCTTTACTCATATGTCACCTTGTCTTGTGGCTGTGTTTAATCTTAAACCACCCATCCATTGAGCAATGCTAAAAATAATCTCTACTGCTGGATACAGAAAAGTAAATATGAAACCCAATATGAAGGAAGGGCAAAACATAAAGCTCTGACTATTATAGATCATTCTAGCAGCCTGGTTCGTCCGAGGTTGTTAATCCACTACCAAGTGTTTTGCTGTTACCAGCAAGACTAGTACTTGGGTGAAGAGCATGGGGCCAGACCAGTGGGACTGAATGGGCTGCAGGCGGATGGACTGCCAGGTAACAGGACCCTCCTGGGAATGATCTCGAAGGCTGCTCTGTGCCATGCATCTTCTTCTGTGTCAGGTTTATTGCTGAAAGAGTGAAGCCATCTGTCACCGTAATGCTCCTCTTCCAATTCTCCAGTGCCCTCCACTGCTCCAAACCAAGTGATTACTTACAAAATTGGGAAACTGTGGTCTATGAAGCCTTAACTTGTTTTTTTTTTTTTGCTTTGAAGAAACCTAGTTTTAATGCTTCTTGGACCTTAGCGGCAGTTAGTTACCCATTCCCAGATCGGTGGACCCTGACACCAAGCTTGTACCAAGCTAGCAAGCCCATTTTGTCACAGTGTAAAAAGGTTACAGTAGACAGCAAATGAGAAGTAACCACCAGTTTCTAAAGAAGACTGAGCCCTAGCTCAGCTCAGACTAACCCACCTCGACGTAAGGCTTCTGCAGGAATACAGACTGACGAAAGACTATAGCACTGGGCCAGTTTTTCTCTGGACAAGGTTTTTAGCTAAGTTGTCCTGCAGGAACTCACCTGGAGTGAGTTCAGCAGAGTTTCACAGGGAGGATGGCAAGTCTTGGCAGCAGACATGTTTAACATTTCCTCTGGAAAGCTAATATTACACCGGAACACATTTTAAATTTTTTTCTTCTTTTTTTTCTTCTTTTTTTTTTTTTTTTTTGGCGGAGACTAGAGATTTGAATCCAAATGGCATGAGCTGCCACTTCCTTCCAGGACACGGTGTACCCACCACGTTGTCATCCCGCTGTCAGCAAGGCAGCTGTTGCTGCGCTGCCACTTCCTCTCCCCTATTACCAAAGGGCGATGCAGAGCTTTGCTGGGCTCTGCGAAGCAAGATAAAAGGGAAGCCTCCGACATGACATTTCGTAATTAGCTGTCATCACCGGCGGGCTGCCACCGAGCTGCTTGATGAGCTGGGACTTGGCTGCCTGGAGAAACCCGGACAGGGAGGCAGGGGCCAAAGTAGGGAGGCGGTGCAGGGACAAGCTCAGCAGGTCCCTTGGGTGTGCTAGGGGGAAAAGGAAATCTGGGTAAGAAATACAGTCTCTGAATCCTTGTTTCACTGCTTGCAAAAGGCATCCCTTGGCCAAACCCTCCCTGCCTCTGGACATGCTAATTATTCTTGCGCAATTTGTGAAAGAAGAACTTTGAGGTAAACCACAGGACCAACCTTGCCGACTTCCAAGCCTTGCCTTAGGCACAGCTAAAGCGAGCCTCCGTGATGCTCCATGGCCAGCGTGCCTGGGGCACTTTGCATGGGATGTCTGGGAGGGCTCGGGGAATGAGGTGGGCCGTGGAGCCTGCCCCGATGAGGGATGCTTTTCCTTGCATTATGGGTGTGGCTTTAGACCTGGAAGAAACAGATTCTCAAGCAAATAGGCAAAGGAATAATAATCCTGGTGGAAAAGTGAGCCTGAAGTAGTCAAACTTCAGCTGGCCTCAAAAAGGAGACTGATTTCTGAAGGCAGGCGTGACAGAGCTGCAGTGGGTGTCCCAGGAGAGAAAGAGAGACTTAGATGGTCTTTAAACCATGAACACTGTATCCCTGGCCCACTCCAAATACCACCTGGGAAATGACAGGCAATTTATCTCCAGTGGTTCATGGAGTCTTAGACACCATCGAAACACAACCAAGCCTGCCAAATCCACACTACACTCCGTAGATCCATCTACATTCCTGCAGACATCTATATCCACAGCTGGTTCCTCTGCCTTCCTCCCACCACACTCCACAGATAAATATATACATATCTATATATGTGTGTGTATGTATATATACAAAAAATATTTTTATATATATATTTTAAAATATGTGTGTGTGTATGTACATAGGAGACTAGCTGATGAAAGTGACATTCATGAGGGCTTCCTGGCGTGGAGAGGGACTGTAGTTGCTTTGCCCTGGGTGGATTTAGCAATCCGGATTTGCTATGCTCCTGCCTCCTCCATCACTCTGAGAAACAGCTGCTCTTTTCCCTCCCCACGTTGCCAAGTCCTGGCAGAGTTAACACCGAAATAGCAAGGACATTAAATTTAATCTCTGTTTCTAATACCATAGCAGTCAGAGGAAGTCAGAGGAAATTACCTGGGATGCTGCAAGTATTCTGGCTCATTCTTCTGCCAGCTAGTGATGAACAGGAACTAAGGTCTGATATTTGAAGGAGAAGGAATCAAACCCTAACACTGAAGAGTCCAAAATGAGGGTCAGGTCCCTTGGCCAGAGGTGCCAAAGGAGGCAGGGCCTCCTGGCAGACCTTGGCAATGGGGATGGCACCATGAGGTGGACAAGGCCACAACATCCCGGTAAGGATCTGGAGTGGTGGCTACCAATGCCCATGTATTCCAGCTCTTAAAAACAAGCTGTCAAGAGAGGGGCATTTAAGTGACATGGCTCTTTATTAATAATAGAGAAATAGCAACAAAAGCAGCAGTGGTAAGTGTCAGCTCTTCTCATCATTTTACAGATAGGGATCTGAGACAGAGGGACAAGAAGCCATTTGAGCAGCACCCTCCTCCATCTTCCCACTTAAAAAAGAGTTGAAACCCAACTTCCAGAATCCCAGTTTGGTAATTTATTCCCTCCAGAGTATAACGTTCCACCAAAATCACAAAATAATCCAACCATCGATGTCTGGGACACAGATCTCCAATGCCAAGGATGAAGTGTGCCTTTGGATCTACTCCTAGCATGGTCTGCCATAGATAGGTGTTCTATTTGTCCATTCTTCAGGCAATTACACCATTAACCTTCCTATTTTCTCATGCCATCAACAATGGTAAACAGTAGCCGTTCTCATAGCTGGTACTGAGGACAATCTGGAGAAAGGAGGGGTGCAGAAAGATGGCTGTGAGGAACTTGGTTTGACCACCATTGCACAGGGAGCCCTGCACACAGCAGTCTCCATCGCTGCTGTAATGAAACAAACATTCTTGCAGTTACTATCGACTCCTGGTGTCTGTGTTACATTTTGCTTAATAACCATTGCAATAGTAAGACATTATCAACATGTAAAGTGATCCATTAACCTCTATAGTGGCAATAAATTGTGTAGCTTTACCAGGCTGCCAGGACTTGCTAATTGAAGAGTAAGCAGCAAGTTTGTACTTGGAGCACTCACAAATCATGCATAATGCAAAAGCGTGGGTGCTAACCTCACCCTCTGCAATATAATGGGTATTTCCATGTGTTTGTTTATTAGAGAAATCAGTTCTTTGAAGCAGCTCCTAATGAGTTTCTCCCTGGCAACAGCAGCATCCTCCAGTTTATCCTCAGCATCCAGTTTGCAAGAGATTTAAAGCCTCATCCTCCACCTCTGGAGTCAGTCAGAGTTTTGCCAGTGTACTGGGTAGGAGCAGAATCAGGCCCTTTGACCTGCACTGAAAGCTAAGGTTGCTCAGCATGACTGTGCTGTTAAAGAGATCCAATTAGGTAGCTGTTTGTCAGGTTTTGTTTAGACACTTCTGAAAATGAGAACGTAACAGTGATCATACCAGGTCTTTCCAATGAAAGAGCTAGTCCAGCATCGTGTCTCGGGCAGCAACTGACATCAGATGCCTACAGACAAATGTAAGAACAGGGCGAGTACATAGCCACAGTCCCCACAGTTATCTTCCAGCCACAAGTTTTTTGCACTCAGAGGTTCCATGACCCAGAATTGGTGTCTTTGAATTTAGCAGACCACAGTAGATGTTCTTTCATGAATGTGTTGAGTCATTTTCTGAACCCAGACCAGTTACTATGCACAGCTGCCACGAAGAGTCCTCGAGCAGAAGAAAAGCTGTAGTGTTGTGCTGCAGCCCCATGCACAGTGCTGTCAACCACAGAAAACTCCTAACCTCGCTCCTATGAGAGTCAGGTCACACTGTTGACCCTCAGAAAGCCTTTGTGGAACAGAAGAGCTCTGTGGAGCAGCCTAGGTTTGCTCACCCATGCTGAACAATGCACAAAAAGAAGATGGTGAGAATGAAGAGCTGGGAGTGTGAACGCCAACGGGGATGTTAGCAAAGTCAAGGTAATTAAATACAGCTACCAAGACACAGCAGAACTTCTGATAGCTGGAGAGGTAGACCAAGAGTGGCCTGTTATGAAGACTATTTTGTAATCAGTGAGGAGACATTGACACTTTTAGGTGTCATTCACCCCCCAGTAAAGTAGGCAGATGAAGCAGGTCTGGTGTCTCAAACCTAGCAAGTGCCCTTTTGTCTTCACTGATGACTAAAGGAGTCCAGATGACAAGCTCACATAAAGGCAACCAAAGTTAGGAGAGATGAGTGCCACTCCAGATGTCTCCTACAACTGAGGCAGGGTGTTGTTACAGCTTGGTAGACACAGGTGAGATGAAACGATAAAATATAAACTGATAGGAATTAGAGGGAGAGACTCTAAGGCTGAAGATCCAGAGAGTCAGACAAACTTTTTACATTTCTTAATCTGTCCATAAAAATCCACAAAGAACATAACTAAATCAGTTTTGTATTTTGCCAATGTTAGCAGTTCCTCTTTCAGCTTTGTGCAAACACAGTTTTCTCCTCACTCAGAGAAAAGTCATCATCATTCCATGCCTGCAAGACCTCAACTACAAAACAAAATTTGCCTGAGAGGCTGTTTACCAGGTCTGGCAAAGCTTAAAAAAACCCTCTTAACATTTCTCAGGGGTCTTCTACTTCCCTCCTTTCCCTAGGGACATGTTGGCCTCTCTGCTATCCATGTGGCTTTCTCTTGGGGCAACATAACTCTCCTTCCCTCACTTAGACACATATGCTTTTCCACAATATCTTAAGATTAATCAAAGTGTAACAAGGATGAAGATTTAAAAGAGAGTAAATTACACAGAACAAAGAAGCATTTATCTTCACAGTGTTTGACGTAGTCCATGTGTCACATATCCTGTTTAAGGCTTAAATCTAGCTCAAGGCTGAGTACTTTCCATGCCGTGCTGAGCAAACCCCTATTTCTTCAGAAACTGCAGCAACTCAGCAGTGCTAAGCACTACACAGGAATAGCCCACTCACATTTTAAGACTTTATACCGAGACGCACCAAGCATTTGCACGTTCCTTGCAGTTGCTGGGATTTGCAAAGACTTTAGACCAGATCCCTGATAGAAATATTGCACAGTCATACCCCAGCTGAGCGCATGACTGCTATTGTATGTATCACATCCAGCCTCTGCTACACATCCACAATGTGGGAATGTGGTGTTGTTGCCAAGTATCTCCTCTTTTGTTTACATAAGCCCTGGAAGTCAGAGGTGGCCTCTGCGATCCCTTGGTGATGTTTACAGGGGCGTGTCTCCAGGGCAATGGGGTCAGGCAAGTTCCCTCCCTAATTAATTACTGTCTCTCTGAGTTATGTGGGAAAAGAGCCGACTTACCGGCACACTAAAACACAGGGGAAATGTCTTCCATCTAGCAGAGCCCCACTTGCTTTCTGCTGCTGTTCTTCTGGCCAGGGTTTTCCAGGAGCCTGTCTGCCTGGATGCACGGAGGCTGGGACCGCTTTCCCCAGCAAGGACCATACACAGGATGGAGGGTGGGGAGGACAACTGGAGGTGGGGAGGAGGCTGCTCCTGGAGAGTCTGCTCGGTGGCAGTAGGGGAAGAGGAAGGGTGCAGGTTGCTCTGTCCTCTTTCCTGAAGACATTTTCTGGGGTGGCTACATCTGTGCCATGACTTTGACCAGAGGCTGTGCCAAGAACTTGCTGGCTTGGTGGACACACCAGCTGATGGGTCTAAGCGCATGCTCAGCAGGCGATATCCTGGGTTTCACCCTCTGCTCTGCCAGCCGTTCCCCATGACACCCAAGGCCGAAGTACAAAAAGCAACAGATGAGCAGCCATGTGGATATTGCTGCTGGAGTACCAGTGAATGAGGAAATTTAGGAACATCTAACATTACATTCTGGGTTAGCCTGCCATGTGCATCAGGTATGAACTTCTGTGAGTCCAGAAGTGCTTGGTTCTGGGTTTCTTTTAGGCTTATGCTGGTTAGACCTATAACATGTCTATGAACTGCAGATGGTTAAACAACTACGCGGTAGCACAATGCAAAGTTGTCATGGGAGCCTAAATTCTCAGTCATCCCTGTTGACACAAGCGATCGACACGCTGCACGTGCAGTCCCACACCGTGCTGGTCACTACATAACCCAGAGCACCAGAGTAAAACAACGCACGAATCTCTGTTCAAGTGTGGGGCTGACCTTCATATTCAGCCTGGATTGCTGCACCCAGCAAAGGCACTCAAGTGCACTGCTTGCCCAGAGGAGACCGGGACGTGATGGTCTGCGTGGCCCCCAGACGTGACACAGCCTTGCCAGGCAGAGGGGAAGCCCCCAGGCTTTCTGTGGCTGGGGACCACGATCAGCCTCTCCCACCCTAGCAAGCTGCTGGGTTATTGCGAGCTCCGGTGGAAAAGGCTCATACAGGAATGGAGCTCCATCCAGTGTGTTTTCCCACATCACTCCCCAGACTAAAGTGATCGTAACATTTCTCTGTAAAACACCATGTAAGGCTGGAAAACTGGGGTGGTTTTTTTTTTAAGGCAAGCTGGATTTGCAATGGCAACCTGCAGTTATCTTTCACTCCCAACGAGGCGGTTTCCTTTGCAGTCTGATTTTGGGTGCAATAAAACATAAGCTAAGTCACTGTAGCTTATGTCACCCCAAAGCATCGCCCTGTTCTCCTTGTCTTCTTATTGCTTTGCCGTGCCCTGACAAATCCACTAGGGAGTATTTCTTACAGTGGGAAGTAAGAAATTCCACCGAGATTAGTATGAACTGCTAAAGAGCTCAAATACAAGTGGTTTCCCTATCAGGACTCCAGTGAGGAATTTGGCTTTGCTACTGGTTTTTCTGCACTGAGGGACTTTTCAATTTTACAAAACAGTGTCTTATTGATAGATCTGATAGATACCACATACTGCATTTCAGTCCGTGCCACTGCTGTCACTGGTTTCCATTCACTGATCTCCGCTGGGCATACACTGACTTGAAACTTGACTCCTCCATTGCAAATATAAGACATGCTTTGCAGCAGTAAATGATTTCTCTCTCCTTTTCATTAAAGACCAAAAAAAAATATATAGTTTAAATAGCAATCTATTGGAATGTACTTTCCTCTGATGCATTGTTACCACAAACCGCTGTTCCTGGCAGCCTGCAATTAGTACTGAAAAGCATCCACCGCTTTAAAGAGTTTCATCTTTCAGCAGTTAGTAAATACGGCATGTCTCTTGTGAGGGTCTGTGGTGGCAAGGCCAGCATGTTCCCTTACAATAGTTTGGCTTTTATTTCCTACTGTGCTGTTCAGTCAGAGATTGTCTCTGCAGACAATGCAGTTGAATGAAGCCTCAGTGATGAGTCTGGTCATCTTAATCTGCATCTGCAGTCAACTACACAAGAGAGGGGGCTCTCCAGAGGGAAATCAGAATTTGATGGACTGAAGTCCCCTTGGATGGGCTTACATCTGCCACAAACACCTAAACTCCCTCTCTGGGAACGCTAGAAAGATCCTCATGACAGCATGTTTTACGTTACCTATCCTATAGGCAATCTATCAAACTAATCCCAATGGACTGCCCTGTACACTTGGCTACCAATGTACTTTGAACAACTCTAAAAATAAAAAGCCAACATCTCATCCTTCCAGATAGTTTCCATGGTCCTGATGATTATGGTTTGTCTTCCTGTCTCCAGGTTCATACCACTTGGGAAATCAGGAATGAGACAGAAGAAAGTGTTATAGTGGGTCCAGTTCTCCAGTTGTATGTGGTTTCTGTGGAGGATACCGGTAGAGTCATGCCTGGGGTGCAGCACAGTGAGGGAGGGAGGAGTCAGGCCCACTGGGATATGCAGGGATCATGTTGGAACTCGTTCCAATACTGTGCAAATCGATGGATTTCTTTTACTTTTCACATGCGCAAGAGGTTTCCTGCAAAGAAGAATATTTGTGTTATCATTCAGCTTCCTTGAGCAATATACAGATTTGCATTTCACTTGCAAGACCTAAAAACCTAAGCAAAAAACTTGTGGTTTGTGGAAAAGACTGAACAAACGCTCCCCTTTCCCTAATGGAGAAAAATCAGTCTATATGGTGCTTCATGCTGGTACCACTACTCTGCCTCTGGTCCCAGAGCTTGATTGCTTATAGACCCAGATGGAAATGTGTTACAGCTCTTTATCCCCTCTAGTGGATAAAGTTCTATCTACACGGCTGGTCTTTCTCGGAGTTGGATCTGCAGGAGCCCTTGCTGGCAGGAACATGAGGGCTCCTGGGGAAGGGGGCTGGTGTGAGCAGGAGCCCCTCACCCGGGGCTTCAGATCGGGTGAGCAGGGAGGTCTTTGCTACTCCGTTCTCGTATGAAGCACTCACCCCCGAGGCCCTGACCCAGACATGACTCAGTTCTTACTCAGGCACAGCTCCCAGTAAGGCAGACTGCAGCTGCCTTTCCCCTCTTTCTCCACCGGTAGATCCCCAGTGGCTCTGCTGGTGCAGGCAAGGGTTCCCTGTGGGCAGCTGGGAAATGCCGGCCACCTCATGCTTAAAAAAACAGGTAGGCAAACTGGGAGACAGCAGGGGGGCATTAACAATCATAAAAAAAACCCTGCAAGAAACAAAGACTCTAACTCTGCACCTATTCCACATAAAGAACTCATATAAGTCAGTCATGCTTAAGATATTTCCATCTTTTCCTGTCTCTCTCGCTCTCTTTGGCGAGAGACATATGGAACAAATTATGAACAAAGGCCAATTGTTTTAATAGAGTTTCCCACATCAAGCTGCTGGTTTATTTCTTTGACTGGTTTTAATGCATGTGCATATGCTGAGCAGATACCCAGTTTCTCTTTTTTATTTTAAACGGTTGCTTTAATGTCATGTCCCTAACACCTTCATCCTGGCTTTTGGACTTCGATCAGAACAAAGTATTTTTAGTTTTGCATTAAAATGAGAACAATACATGGAGGAAGGGACTGGCTCCATAGCTCAGCAGATTTTGCTCTCCCAGCTAGACTGCTCCAAGGAAAAGAGCATGGGCCAACATCTTTTCCATTTTACTAAGAAAATTCAGAATACCACTACGGAGTTGGTGGATTGAGAAGCTCCCACTTTGCACACATGAACTCTAAACTGCATCTGGACCAGTACCTGTAACTGAGCATGAAAATGAACACAACATCCAAAACACAATTTTACAAAAGCACAGAATCATACCTGGCTCCCCTGGGACAACTCCTGGTGCTGCAGAAAGTCTGTGGGAAGGGAAAGTATTTTTCTCATTTCCAAAACACTTGTGTACAATTTAAAGAATGAATATAGTTTCAAAATTTTCTTCCAGAGGAAGAAAATGTTATTCTCTACTAGTCTGTAAAGTGGTTTTATAAGAGAAAAAAAGAAGTAGACGTTGAGACTGATTTTGTGAAGACAAGATTTCATAATTACAGGCTCCAATATAATAATTTTTATAAGCACACATAGAAGCTGTAGGCATCACCAAGCAGGCTTTCACTGATACACATGTGTACAGATGTGACTGTGAGTGGTAACATCTGTTCTTTGTACTTACACATGCCAGCACTATCCCATACAGACCACATAGCCTGAACTGGTGAGTGCCTGTGTTTAGCTGAGCAGCCCAGAGGATCTGTTCGAGCCCTGTGCTCCGGGTACGTGCTCTCCAACATCTAGGAGAGAGGAATATCTGAACGTAGGATTTGACATTAATCTCTGCACCAGATGGTGATACACCAGATATTCGTTTTAAGGTGAACATGTGATCTACTGTACAGCAAACCAGAGGGGTCTGCAGTCACATGGCAAAATGTATAATAACTCTGATGATAGAGCTTTGATTAGACAACTGACCTGGTTACCATCTGTAGCAACAAGAAACAAGCTTGACATTTTTGGAACATTCTCCCCAGAAGCTTAATTCTTCCACCTCTGTGGCATAGCGATCCTGCTGAGCAAACTACACCGAGAAACAGAAGGAAGCTAAAGATATGCTGCTTGAAGCATGTTGTTAAGGTTACAAGGCTTGGGTTTTCCTTTTTTTTTTTTTTTTTTTCCCCCTTCCCCCCCCCCCCTCCTTCTTTCAAACAAGCCACATCTTGACTCATACGGTCTGATGTGAAAACCCACTCAGCTATTTGATAGTTGGGAAATCTAGATGAGACTGTAAGTTATTTCAAAGGAAGCCTGTGTGTGTGCTGTGAACTCCCTCTCACACACACACACACACACACACGAGTTAGCTCTGCACTATGGTAGTACAGACAGCTGTGACTCCGGGTAGGACCCGAAGACTTTTATTCAAAATACCATATGGATCACTGAGGAGACGCAGTGTGGAAAGGGTAAGCCATGATTTCTTTGTCCTGAATGCATGCCCAGAGGATGAGGAGGGTACCATTTGATAGTAGTTGTCTTCCCCATTAGCAGTCAGAGCTAATAGGGGTTATGTCACTATGTGTAAAAATTACTACTGGTGTGTGCCATGGTGTGTAGGAATTACTATTGGTGGAACCTGTATGGTGATGAATGGGAATTAATACTAGTCAGAGGCTGTGTGATAACACAGGGTAGAAATTGGTTCCAGCAGGAACAATAAGATAACATGCAGCAATTAAAACTAGTTAAAGGCTCTGTGATAATACTTGGAGGTAATAATTTCTGAAAAGGATCATTGCTAATAATCAATACTCGTTGAGACAGTGCGGCGGCACACAGCAGCAGCGGGGAGTAAATCATAACGTCAAATAATGAACGCCAGCAGAAAGCCCGGGGTGACGTGGAGGGGCTCTGTCTAAGTGAACGAAGACGCAGATGCCCGCTAGTCTCTGCCCCAGCCGAGATGCGCAGCGAGCAGTGGCTGCACAGTGCGGTGTGGGCTACACGGCGCGCGACGTCTTGCTTGGTGGGTGCCAGCCAACGTGACGCTGCGGGGGCCCTGGCTAGCCGGAGCGACGCTGTTGCTTTCTCGCTGCGGCAGGGGCTCCCGGGGAAGCTGTAATTATGTCATTAATTTCCTGAAAGCGTGTCGCCTCAGCGGCAGCGCCCGAGGGACCGAGGGGGGTCCCGTCACTGTGACGGATGGACAGGCTGGCAGAGGGGCAGTGGCTGGGACGCGGGTCTCCGCTCAGAGGGATGCGCACCTGCGGAGTGCACGGCCCCCGAGGGGAGAGGGACGCCTTGCACACCCCCTCTGCTTCTCACTGCTGGTATCCCCTGAAACGCTGCTTGGCTCAAGGGAACGGGCACGGTCTGCACGCCCCTGGCCGCAGGGAGTTTGGGCAAGGTGCCGCAGGAGCGGGCAAGGGGTGCTGCACCCACTGGTCCCAATGGCTGGTGGCACGTGTAGAAGGTCTACAAGCCCAGAGCGGCTCAGAGTTGCTCCATGCAGGACTGAGGGAAACCTTTGCTCGAGGCATCTGTTTTGCTGAAAAGCAGTTTTGCGGCAGCTGAAGCCACCTGTGAGTTTACTTCGAGTCTGTTGCATGTGTCACTCAAAAAAAAAATTAAAAAAAAATCTGGTTTTGGACATTTCAAACCAATTTTTTTTTTCCCAAGTTTTCTTTCAAACAGAGTGTAATTTCGTTTGGATGAATGCCTTCATTTTTTTTTTAAGGGACATGAAAAAATATCAAAACCTAAATGCAGGTCAAAAACTGTTTCAGTTAAACACAAAGCCTTTTTGTTGTTGTTTTTCTTCCATCTCCATTTGGCAGAAGGGGAAGCAGAATAACTTTGTGTCAACCTGAAACATATTTTCTTTGCCTTTCCAGTCCGTCAAGCAAACCAAAGATAATCAATTATTCACACCGCTTTGGTCTACTATTGTTTGATTGCTGTTTGTTTCTTTGGAGCGCATTCAGAAAAGTCCCTCCTGGTAAATTTGGGCTTTGTGGTTCAAGATGCCAGTTCTGAGAGGGGCCCAGGGCAGGCAGTCCTTAACCTGCCTTGGGGACAGGTTTTATTTGTGTCCCCCGTACAGTGCCCAGCACCGCTGTAACACCGGAGAGGGTCCCCCCCCTCCGGAGAGGCACTGCTGTTGCTGACCCAGATCGCAGGAGGTGGGTCGGTGTCTGGTGGCTTTGCAGGTGCTCTTGCAAGTAGTCTGGTCTCTCCTCCGAAGGCAGCATCCCGCAAGGTGGCAGGTGATTTTTCAGCCGGAGCAAGCTCTCAGCCACTGTGGGGCCACTATCCTCCACTGCTGCTGGCCACGGCAGGTCTCTCCCCATCTGGAAGGGCTCATGGTTTCACACAGACCGTACCTGAGACCGACGAGCCCAGAGAGAAGTCATGTAGCAGTGCGGAAAATGGGAGACCGCTCTCCTCCATGCACGCGCACGTCCCCTTTGGATACACGCTATCCATACTGACCTCCCTGAGCAAGAGCTGCCCGAGTCTTTGCATTGCTGTGTGCATTAGTCCGTGTGATGGAGAGGTGTAAAAACCAGCAATGCTCTCACAGGGCGTTTCCAGGAGGTAATCCCATGGTGGGGAGCAAGGGAGAGCATGGAAATACCTGTGGAAGAAGGTGTCAGAGAAGGTCGGTATTTATATAGGCGGCAAGAACGGATGCGTAAGGATGACCAGAGCTGCAGGGGACTTGGCAGTGTGTACACACTTAACAGCTCCACGCATAGCCCAAGTGACTGGCCGCTGTCTGGGGGGGTTGTGTTGTTTTATTTTCACTCACAGTTTATTTCTCTCCTTCCCACTTCTTGACCTAAGGTTGGTGTGGTTTAGGCTTCTTGTCAGGCAAATCCTGGAGCCTTGCTGTAAGGGTTGCCAGAGGATTTGGTAGGATGGTTTTTGCAACCAGCTTTTTCTTGTCCTAAATCTCTGTCCTTGCCTTATTCTGCCGCCTCGTCACAGAGCTGCCCCATCAGGCACCTGGCCCACGAGGTTGTGGTCAACCCGGTTGGAGCGTACATCGTGTTCTCTCTCCCTGGGGTCCCCCATCAGCTAGAGGTGGCAGGGCAGATACCCTGCATTTGGGGTCCTGAAGCCACCCAGAAGCTGTGTTTCTAAGCTTAGAGTCCACAAAATCCCACTGCAGCAGTGAAAGAGCCTGAGTATGGTCTTGAGCGAGCAAGTTTCACATGAAAAGCCTGAGATGTGAGAGATGTGTACAATGTGTGGCACGCACCAGACAGAAGAGATGGCTTTGCAAAGGCTTTTACAAGTCCAAATAAAAAAAGGCAGTGCTAAATATTAGTAAGTATGGCCCAGAGACCACCAAACATGTGAAGCTGAGGCAGAATTAAGTTTTGTGCCATGGGGCACACCAGCAGCCAGTGTCAGGACTGAGACATGAGCTGGGTTCATCTAAGTCAATGCTGATGTCTATGAGACGTCTCCATCCTGGCCAGCACCTCGGACTACCTTTGGGACCACTGCGGAGGCAGCCAAAATACTCTGTGGGGGCTGCAGAGGTGGTCCCCTGAACACCCATGTTTGGCTGAATTAATAACTCTTTAAATCCCAGCCAGCTCTCCTTTAGCCAGCATATACAGGGACATCTTGGTCAGAAGAGGACCCCCTCAAACCAGGAGACATGAATCCCGTCCCTAACACAGTATTTCTCCACACAGAGTCCTCCCCACCGGATCTTCCTTCTCTTGGTCTCCCTTCCCCACCAGTAAACATGAACGTTAAATACGTAGTCCTTTCTCCCTTTGCATTATTAATGTGAGACGGTTTATGCCTGCGAGCTATCTTTATTATATCCATGTGCTGCGGATGTGTGTGAGAGGAAGATGAATAGAGTCCTGCTAATGTCTAACAAATGCCTAGCACCATTCAGAGATCTCTTTCTGCTGTTGCAAGGCTCTGGTAAAGAAGAACACATATTTACTCCTTCTCTCAAGACCTCACTGGCTATTTTCCAGCCGCGGGAATGTTTCTCACCACAAACACAAAGCATTGGGGTTTTTTGAGTTAGAAAGCCTAGAAAAAACATGCAGCTTTCCTGTATTAAAAAAGAACAAGTCTGGCCTCTCTTCTGCCTTCAAGGCTCAAAGGATTGTACTACAGATGCTGTGTAAAAAGGAAGGCCATCTCCAGCCTAAATGAAGTGCTGTAAGAAACAAATCAAGCTGGGAGAGATATGGCTGGAAAAGCCATTTTAAATCAGGTCTTGCAGTTTGCACCCCAGCTTTAGGTCCCAGCTCTCAGCTATGGTAAATTAAAGGCCCTGTGCCCAGTTGTGTCAGTGGATGTTTGCAGCTCGACAGGATTTTACTCCAGATTGCTTTTTTATTTCTTGTGCCTCCAAAGAAGATAAGCTAAGATTAAAAATGCGGCCAGAGCCCCAAGCCAGAACTCCACTGTCCATTACACAAGCGTAAACCTACACGGGCACGGACCTGGGACTGGTATTTACCTATGACACTTCCTCTCTGAATGGATATCCATGAACACTCATTCATATCATGACTTTAAAACACACCAGGCAGAGATAAATCCGTAAATGGATATTTATTGCCATAGAAAACAGATGGCAGAAGACAAAGCTCCCATGTTCTTATCCCAAGCTGCAAGCACGTTAAGAATGCGGCAGGAAACGTCATTCCTCCTATAAATAAATTTCTCTTGAGAAGAGAGAACCCAGGGCTGAAAAAAAAATCAGTCTTTCTGCTCTGCAGGCCAAGTCTGAGGCAGGTTTTCCCACGCTATTCTGCAGCTCATGGTGACCTTTGCTTTTGGCAAGAGAGGAGGTTGCCTTCGAGCAAACCCAGCAAAAGAGTTCGGGTATGTCTTGCTGCTATACAAATCTACCAGCGCTTTTACTACCCTGAGTTATCGATTTTATTTTTCTACTAGACAAAGCATAATTCAGCATTTGGCTTGTTATTAATCATTTTTCCAGCATGGATTCAAGAGTGAAGTGGTTGGAAATCTCTCACACCAAGGGCTGTTCTGCAGGGTCTAACAGGGTGGAACAAGGCAGATCTTGTGGTGTTCACGGCGGAGCGGTCCTCATTTGTCAAACCCTCTCACGCAAGCCTCTGTGAGTGATGCTGCGAGCACTCGCTCTGACACCACGACTAAGCCAGTGCTTCAAGGGAAGTTGATCTTTCCAGTTCACGCTATTTACTTGCAAACTCTTACACTGGCATGCAGGTCCTGCAGACCTTTGCCTAGCACCTTCAGTGGTATTTTTTGGATGGGCCTCTTACCTTGACAGCATCACTACCAAGCTGATAGGCTGCCAAGGTGACAGCAGAGTTACTCAGATACTGTGTTTAACAAAAGAACAGTAGATGTTTGAGTGTAGACATTGCCCAAGAGGGAAGGGAGACCTTGAAGCAAGGAACTCCAGTTGTCTTAGCTTTTTTCTGGAAGTCACTCAAGTCGCAAGGCAATGAAACCAATATACAAACTTAGAGTGCTGAAAAAAAAAAGCAGCATTTTGCAATACCCTTTATTTGAAATGAATTATTCACCAGCCCTATAGATGAATAATTGTGTCCAAAAAAAAAGAATTAATAAGAGGATAAGCTTAAGTAGCAAAACTGTCACCTGTAAAATGCTCTGATATAACCACTTGTGACTGCCGAAGCATCAATTTTATCTGCTTCATCTAAGCTTTATCTTTTCTGACCTGCTCACAAGCATTTTGGAGGAATTGGTCTAATTTGAACTCTACCTAGACAGATAAATGCTTGGCACACCCTCTCAGGTGTCTGGAAGTTGTAATAATTTGTGACACTTCTAAAAGGTGTAACAAATCAAAACAGACTTTCCTGTGAAATGGATCAGGAGCTGTGCCAGACTTTATCTCCCAAAATGCATGCAGGTTAACAGTGCAAGAGGTGAGAGCATGGCAGAGGCTAATAGATAGTGACTAGTGAACTCTGCAGAGTTCGGAGCCAGGATACTGCTCAAATTGGCTTTCGAATGGTTGGAGCTTAATTGAGTTATTGGAAGCTCTCAGGGCCTGGAGACCTCACGAGCAGAGGCTCTGATGTGAAATTTCCAGTGCTTCAGATTCATATTTTGATCGGAAAATGAAAAGCTTTTTTCATTACAGTTTGGCATTTGTTGCCTTCGCATTGGCCAGACCTTGGGACAACAAGGGTAGGTCAGGGGATAGAGCAAGGGCAACCCAGGGGACAGAGGCTGGGAGCCAGAAATGAGCCATATGTTTTGGATTTGTGTGAAGGGAAGGGGGGGGTGGGGGCAATCATGTGAATCCAGTTACAAAGTTTTGGAGGGTGTGGAAAGGCTCCTGTAGTCCATGGACCCTTTTGGTCTTCCAGTTAATAAGCCTGCTCAAAGGGCTTTCTCAGGTAGGTAGTACCATGTCTGGACCCCCACCAGCAGCCCAAAGCTCAGGAGTTATCATGGTTTAGCACCGGAGTAGTTTGCCTCGAGGTAGTGCCCTACAGCCCAAAAGGCAGTAACTTACCACCCCTCCAGGGAGCTTCCTGGAAGGGCTTTTCCATACGGAGACTGTGTTTCATGCAAGGTCAGCCAGCGATAGATAATGCAAAGTGGTAGCTTGTGCATTTGAAATATCTTCCAACCTTCCCCACCCCGAAGACCTAGTCCTAACTCAGCTTCTAGTCAAGATTCATCCCTGGAAGGGCTTAGACATGCCTGCAGCTGGGTTTTAAAGTCCAGGCATAGAAAGCCTCTAGACTTTGTCAATTCATGATCCATAGAAGGGACTGCTTAAATGTTGCTTCAACAATTTACTGAACTAACAGCGTTTTCAGACATCAAGCGTGAAGTACAATACATGCCTTTTACCAGTTCTTAACTTCTTGTTCAATCTTTTCATACATATAGATCAGGATGCTGTAAGCGTATGGAAAAAAAAAAAAAAACAAGCAAAACAAAACAGCAAAGCATTGTATGAGCAGCAAACTTAGCCTTCATAGAGCTTTTCCATTTTCACTCTTGAGACATCCTTGGTCCAGACCAGGCACCAACACAAGTCTGGTTAAATACCAGCAGTGACTTTGGTGAAGCTCACAAGCACCAGGGCCCCCCTAACCAGCCTGACAGAAATCATGAAAGAGGCTGTTCTGACCAAACGGCAATCTGTTCTGTAGGTAGTCACACAGTTTCTGTTTTGTTGATTCAAGAAGTGCGGAAAGTTGGATTTAGATTTCAAACACGCTTCCAAAATTCTGGTCAAACTTTCTGTCTGAGCTTAGCTTATTTCCTGGTGAAGTATACATTATCCTCACTGTCTCAATCGCTTCTAATGGCTTCAAAGAAACGGTGACTTTTCATTCTACCAGCAGATGGATACGGGTGATTCTTCTGCTTTAATTTTTCTTGTTGGGACCAAAGTACCAAACTCTCCAAATTGCACAGGCAAGGAACGCAATTAGTCTCCACTTCCCAAAGATACCACATGAAAAGCTTTTGAAAAGATAATGGGCTGCAAATGATGCCATTTAGTCACCCGCTTACACTCTACAATCCAGCTGTACTTCTGGAATATATTTAGAAGGTGTAATTAGGGTTGTGCATGCTTTGAAATAAGTGAGCAAGTTTCTTAACTGAGGTTGAAATTCATTTTAGTTTCCAGCACTTCCTCTATAAAAGCCACCAAGTCTTGATGGGGTGGGACCATGGATATCTATTTTCTCCCCAGGTTTTGCATCATCATAGATTAGGTAAACTCCATGTGAAACAATAGCTAAGGACCAAAAACCTGCAATTAATCTTGATGCACTAAGCATCTGCCCTTTGGAGATCTACGTGCAGAACAAGTACCACTTTACTCTTACCATTTTAGTTCAGAAAAGAAATCACTGCAAGGGTGAACCAAATCAGCCTTACCTCAGAAGTTTCTGCCACAGGGAGTTTCCACCCTGACAACTCCCAACAGATGAGTGATGGGATGAGATGTGTTTTGGAGAAATTCATCTAAACAAGATTAAAGGTAGGGGTTTCTGTTACTGTCAGTGTGTATTTCCCATGTCAGCTGCCTTCCCCTTGTACCTTCAGCCAGTCGACATTTACAAGTTTGTCATGCAACTGTAATAATTTTTACTACCTTCTTAGGCCTCTTCAGTAGTCAAAGAAGAGAGAGTAATGTGTGTCTTCTGGTGACAAGTCATCCTAATATCTTCAAAGACGATTTAGGATGGGATGAATTGCCCTCTCTGTTGACATCCAGCTGCCATTAACGGTAGAGGGAACAAAAGCCTTTCCAGTTAGAGGAGATAAACACAGACTGACATGTCTGCTCTGCATGCTCACTCCTGGAGACCAGATCCAGATGGGGCATCCAGGCTAGCCCAGCTCAGATGTGAATGTCCCCACAACAGAGGTCTGACCCCACAGCTGTGTGTTCACTAGCTCCGCACGTGGCCCTGTGAATCTTTGGTTTATTAGCCTCGGGTTTGTCCTGGGAAGCCCTGCACTGCCACCTCCGATAGTTGTGGGAGGAATTGCCTGCCCTTGGAGGGGAGTTTTAAGGGGGCACGTGCGCTGCAAAATGGATGGGCTGCACCCCACTTTGGAGAAGTTATAAATCTATTTCACAGCCAGGAAAGCAACCCAGCTCATTCATGTTGGAACTACTGTATGCTTCTCACAGCTTTTCCTGTGTGGACGATCAGAGGAGCAAGGGTTGGCTCTGTGTAGTTGCTCCTTTAGTCAAGGCTTGCAAGTCCAGTGCAAGCCTGCACGCAAACAAAAAGTGTGCCTCTTGCAATACAGTTTATTGATTTTGCAGCAACCTAGGTGGCTACCATTTGCTTTACTGAAAGGTGTCGATGGTGCCATCCTTCTGGTGGCCCTGCCCTCATAGCCCTGCTCCTCTAGATCGGGATGGAAAACTGTAGCATAACATCAAGACTTTGTTGTCTTTGGAGTCAGAGCCAGGCAGAAGGCTCTGCTTCCTTATTGCTGTGGATCACTAGATCATCACCTAAGTCCCAGCAAAACTAAAATTTGTGTTGCAAGGGTAGCAATACGTGCTCTTGTCCACCATATGGATGACCACCAGATGTAGGGCAGGTGCCAAGCAGCAGGGTCCTGGGCTCCAGCCCCCTCTCTGTGTCTTTGAGACCACGTTTGCCGAAAGCAGTCATTCCATTTTAGAAGCTTCTGTATTTGAGTCTGTTTTGGGGAGCTCATGGTGCTCGCTGTTTCTTTTGGAGACGCGTATGTTCAGACAGCCTGAGGGAATGTCTGAACCTGCTTTCAAGGACAGCCCCATTGCCATCTTCTGGGTTAGTCTTCCATGTTTACGTGCTTGCAGGCTGGCGTTAAGGGCACCAGAAGTAGATCACTGAAAATGCATAGTGTAGCTTTGTGACCGACGGCTTGATAAAATGCCAGATACCTTACCTGAGTATGGGGATGCTGGGGAGATAGGAGAGGGACTGGATCCTGTATTTGCACCCTCTCCAAATGCCTTTCTTTCCTTGCAGGATAGATACAATCTGACAGTCAAAACAATAGGTATCTCATATCAGTTTCTCTGCATAAACATCTGTATTTACTGCATCTGAAAGAGATGCTGAGCTCTGGCTGGGTAACAGCACTGTGAGATGCTCAGGGGAAGAGCACAGGATCAGTGTGATCCACGAGAAATTACCACTCTTCAGAGAGGAGAATGCCAATATCCTTTTCCTCCTCCACAGCACTCCATAAAAGCTCTCCAACATCTTGCTTTTATTAATCCTTTTGCTCTACATTCAGTAGCCACAGTATGTCTCTAACCACAAGGCTCATCCTGCATGGGTTGTAATATTATCCATGATGCTTTGGAGCATCTTAGGAAGCTGAATGAGGATGGCAACAAGTGACTTTCTGTCTTTCAGTCTTCCCTTACTCAATCTTAATGCATCAGCAGACAGTGGGGAGGAGGAGGAGCAAGGTTAAAACCCCACAGGTAATTTGTCCTCGTTAAAGGTCCATATTTTCACAGAAACCCAAGAAAAGCAAGTTGCAAATGTTTCACAGGCTCTCCTTTCCTCAGAGCTGAGCTCAAAGCTGTTACTGTTGCCTGAGGGCAGAGCCTGGAGTTCCCAATTTTTGAAAATACCATCCACAAAAATCTGTCAAGGCTGATATGATGGATGGGCTATTGCAAGAGGGAAGCTTGGCAATCTTAGGTCGCAATTTAAAATTATTCCTTGTAATACATCAGGCTTTACATACTACAAAGGCTCTGCAGACATTGATCCTCCCCAGACCTCTGCAAGACCCAGCCAGTGCTGTCATTCCCACTTGGCAGGATACTTTCAGGGTAAAAGCCAAGGTGAACTGCCAATACGGTGCAAATCTGGGTGTGTTTGAAGCAGGATCAAACTTCAGGGCTCCCATTAGCTGGAAGTGCACATCCACATCCCCTTCCTCCCTCTCCAGCATCTCTCCACCCAACCCTTGCTTGCAAGCCACACCAGGGACTGAGAGGAGGCTTTCTTAATTTTCATAATTTCCACTCTGAAATGTTGGAAAGCTTCCTTTTTCCATCCTGGACTTTGCTGTAATGCAGCCATCATGTATCCTCCTGTAAACTTTCAAATGCACCAATAGCGGCAGTTTCCTGCAGATGAAAAAGGGTTCACTTCAGTTACAGCGAGTGGGAACCTATCCAAGAAGAGTCATAAAAGCAGAGGACGTTGATTTTTAAAAGCACAGTTATGTTAGTGCATTCCAATGCATCCAATCAGTCACCGGAGAGCCGTTACAGTGGCCTTGGGGCCAACCTCCAGCTTCTGGAGGATGGTGTCAGGGGAAAGATAAGCAGGCCGATGCCAGCGGATGATCTAGTCCCTTTTCCTTACGATCAGTGACGGCAGACTCTGCCGTGCTGGCCAGACTCTGGGTTGCAGCAGCATTTTGAAACCTTTTCAGTGCTGAGCTTTGTTTTATACTAATCCACAGATGCTGTTATCCGCCCTAGATTGGAAGGGAAATTGCTGAAAGATTCAGGACAAGGGTGTAGGCAGCACAAATGCTTTCCTGCAAAGGCCAAGAGATGCTGTGAGGTCTCTGAACATCCCTTATAGAGCCCAGCACTGGTGTTTTCTCTGAAGTCAGCACCTTCCCTTCCCCAGGAGTCCTCTATTTAAAGGGTTCAAGAGGAAAGAACCCCATTTTGGAGGGAAGTGAGCAAAACACTTCTGAAAGTCAGCACCTTTCAGAGAAATTTCAGGTGGAAACCCACAAATCCAGATACCCTGAATCACTTGAAGATGGATCGGGCATCTTCTGCAGCCCGGGATATGTACCACCATGCTCTTGCACGCAGACCCTCTCCAGTGAGGTGAGTGCTTTACGAGCAGAGACTGCAGGACTGGCCTCAAATTCCTTGGGCACTGGCCTCCGAGAAACCCTCCGTTGTTTGTGTTTCGTAATGATTGCCCATGGGGGGGGGCACTGACCATCTCTCCCTCCCAGTTCCTAGCTGGCGAAGCCAAGAAATACCAGCATAAAACAGTCCACATTCTCTTATCCTGGAATGAACTGACCACGTCCGGTCAGACGGGGACAGAGCCCAGAATACCATCTACGTGGGCTTTTCTTTCCCATGACAGTTTCCCAATCAGAGCTTGAGTAAACATGAGGTCATCACCAATTTATAATTGCTGAGATTTATGTCTCTCCCGATCACATTTTTACAGAAGCAGCAATACGCTTTCATTCTTGCTATTCTGCCCATATCTTAATCACTCTTCTGACAAAACCAAACACCCTATTTTGAAATCAAACAGATTCATAGAGGGTGTTCCCTGCCAAGGCAGTGATCCTTGTCTGACTGGACCACTGCCCTGTAGAGTGTTGATTTTGGTGGGCTTCAGACATAAATCTTCCCAAAGACTGTTTCTCTCACTGCACAGAATAAGAGCCCTATTGTTACAGCTACGATGCCTTCGGGACATGTCTCTCTAGACCAAGGCAGCCACTTAATGGGACTGTTGTCATAGCTGAGAACCCTGTTTCATCTCCTTTTCGTGATGGAGCCGAGTGGTCCCAGGCACTGTACCTGGGGAAGGTGAGGGTGATGGGATCCTTGCTCTCTGACCCCTCTTTTTGGCTGAGCAATAGCTCGGAGGAGCGTTTATACTAAAGCCTAGGGAAAAGCACCACGATGGAAATGTGCAGTCATTTATGCTCCTCCTGAATCCTGCAATAACCCAAATGAGGTCAGTCAGGACCAACTTCGTCCCGAAGCGCCTGGTTCACGCAGACCGACATCTCGGCTCTGCGAAGGAAGTTTTTCCTGGCTTTGCAAGGTTGTGCCATGGCTTTGTCCATTGATGCCTGTCCGTGACGAGGCTGAACGCCAGCTCCTACCCCTACTGCGAGGGCCCTTCAGAGGTTGTTCTTCGACCCACGTGCGCATGGCTCATTAAGGGCAGTGGACCACGCGCTGCCAATACTTGTCTGTGGAGTGAAGGCAGTCGTGCGGGGACCAAGAACAGCTCGCCCTCCTGAACAGAGATGGAGCGGGAGCCAAATCAGGGCCACGTAACACCGACAGCCACGAATGCAGATCAGAGCAGAGATCATGCCGTGGCTGATTTGCATCTGGAGTCGCACAGGGTGTGTGCTGGGGGGGACCTGCAGGAGAGGGCATAGCATGGCGTTTCAGGCTGTCACGGAGGGCCTGGTGGGAACTGCCCGGAAGAAATGAGGGCAATCTTGCATGTGGTTCAAAGAGAATTGCATGGATAGAATATATGGCCCTAAGCAATGAAGAAGCGAGTTTATTTCAACCACATAAAGCTATTCAACTTGTGAACAACGTTAGCTGGGTTTTGATCACTCACTATTTTTTTCCGAGCTACTGTGGCGCTTGGGCAGAAATTCCAAGTTCATCATTCTCTTAAAAGTTCCTATATTTGTTTTCCTTAGACTTGAGACTTCTTTTCAAAATAAAAGAAAAGAAAATCTGCCATATCCTTCAGCTGCAAATGATTTAATAGTTCTTGGCTTTGTGTGATCTGAATATTTTCTTGTTCTCTTGCTTTGCAGCTGTGACCTACTTAATTACAAGCAGGAAACAAACCCCAGAATCATTAGACATTCTGCCTGGCTTGAAGAAGGGGAAAAAAAATAAAACTCTCATGTTGTTAAATACTAGGATGTCCTTCTTAATAACAGGAAGTCGAGCTCCAGATAGCAACAGTGAACATATGAATTCTTTGTGCATCAAGATAAGGACAGCAAAGAGCTTATGGGTTTTATTTTTTATGGCATGGACGTTTTGGGGGCAGGGGAAATGGCAGCCACTTCTAACAGCCAAAATGGGAATGTGTCATCAATTTCTAAATCAAGAGCGTAAATCCTCTTTGTTTTAACTTCTGAGCATCTTCAGTCTGCTGTCCACAGAAATAATGAAGTGACTGACTTGCTGCTTCGATCCAGCAGCTTTCGATCCATTTTCTCGTCTTTTCAGGAGGCATGAGCAAACAAGCTAGACATTGAGTTTGGATTCCACATCGCAAATCATCAGGTTGGACGGCAGAGCGTTGGGGAGTTTGATTAACTGCTCTCCACCTCTGCAGATGGAGTCTGGGCTACTATTTATACCTCCTGAAACTCAGCACCCCATCTGGATGTGCTGGTGGGTATGTGGGTGTAATAGTAGCTGTAGAGAATAGCCAGAGAAAGGGAAAGCCAGGACTGCCAGCCTCTGTGACTGGCTGTCCCACACAGGCACTTCAGCCCTCTTGTCTCTGTTTATCTGCAGCTCTGGTAGCAGCTCAATAGTACAAATCTCTCAATGCATTGTGAGGCAATTGAAGCTGATGTTTGTACAGGGTTTTAAGCCGAGCAGCAACAGAAGTGAAAGTTATCATCTTCTGTCAACTGTGCATGCATTATCACTGTAGATGGCATGGATCCAGCGCTGTCCTACAACACGAGTGGAGATTTTCCATTAGCATGAACCACAGGGGTCTGTGCTTTGGGAGCAAACGGGTTAGAGGTCAACTCTCATGCTCTGCTGGGAAGGTCTAACTGGTCCCAGCTGGGGAGATGTTCTCAGCGTGACGATCTGCTGCAGTACAGTAATCCCCCGATGTTGACTCCTGAGTTTCCCATCTGCAGATTAATTGTGCTGTGGCAATAGGAACAACCAAACTGCCCCACGTGAGTCAGCCCCAGTGCAGATGCCTTGAAGGAGTGTGCCAGTGTGTCTGTGCACTGGGTTTAGTGGTGTTAACAGCTCAGCATGGCTCGCTCTGGGACCTCTGTACCCCAGAGCCGACAGAGCCATCACCTTCACTACTCCCACAGAGAACATATACATACATAACCAGCCTTCACCTCGGGGAACATTTATTCACCCAGAGTTATGCCCATTTTGATAATCAGTGTAGGATCTTCCAACACAGAGGGTACGCTATTGATCCAAGATATCTTAAGTATTTCTGCTTTTTGCTGCGTAACTCTTGTGGAGTATGACCAGCTGGCTCTCTAGCAGGCTGAGCACATATTTACTTTTTAATGTACAACAGCTCCCCTGAGATTTCATAGCACCTGACAAGTATCAGTGAATTAATCTACTGAGGAAAAGGAGACCCATAAAGTTATGCGACTCATCTAATGTTGCTCAGGAAACTGATGACTTTTCTGGAATAGGACCAGATCCCTCCTCATTTCTACTCTGAAGGTCATATTTGACCTGTTTATATTATATCTTGTCTCTCTGTCCAGTGACAACTGCATCCTAACCAGCAAGACAAGTATCTATTTGTAATGATCATAAGGAACTTCAGAATAAATTAAATATATGGGCTTTAACTTAGGCAGGAACAGGCTTTCCAACCCATAAGCAAGATCAAACATGAGAAAGCTGGACCATTGATTTTCTAAAATATGTTCCCTTTGCCCTCCTCCTTTTTGATTAAATGCTCGGCTCTTGTCTGTGAACAGAAAGGACTTTGTATTAGTCATTGAATGCAGTGAGTGTTACCACTGGGTCTGAATCAGACAGACTACTTAAATATATCTGCAGGATAAGTTTTAAGAAAAGGTTCTGCTGAAATGGGCCATTTGTGCTGTATGTAGGCTTGTTTTGCATAGGCAGCAAGGCTGCCCTTCATTAAATTATCCATCTTGCCACAGGGCAAAACTGCAGACTGGCTTTTTATGAGCCACCAGATTTGTCCTCCTCTCTCCCAGGCTCACAGTGCCACTTTAGAGACACCTGCAACGTGAAGCAATGTGTCCTCCAAACCACAGCCCACAGCCAAGGGCATTTTGACAACTTGGCCATCATCTTCTGATAGGGGTTGGGAAGCACAAGCTAAATGTATAATTCAAAACTATGGGAACACAAGGATACTGGGGAACCTCTCATAAAGGGAAATACTTGCTCCAGTCACCAAAGGAATAAGCAAAAGCTTGAAACAGGAAAAGTATAACTGAACAAACGCACGACTCCTTCTGTGAACAGTCAGGAGTGTTTGATCCCCAGTCTGAAACTTCGTGTCCACCTGATGGGCACAAACACAGGTTTGTCTCAGGCTCATATTCCTTCACCCTTGAACCTTGCCAGAGGCTATTTCAGACACAGGCGAACAACATGGAAGAAAAACAGCTCAGGTGATGGATAAGCTTTACATTGCTCCCCATTCATACTTGCCTCCTAAGCAGGCTGTGGGTTTTTTTCTGTTTTCTTCTGGCCAAAAATAATGTGCGTTTCTGCACATGATACCAGAGAGCAGCGTGATGATAAACCTTGTGGTGATGGGCACATGCAAGGGCGTGCTGCTTTGATTGGGCACCCTGGTAACAGGACGTTACAGTCCCCAGCGGGATCAGAGTTAATCATAAGCTTGGGTTTCCAAAGTGAATAATCGTATTTAAGATCTCGCCATTCACTTTCTGCGGCTGTTCTGCACTATTTACTTAATACGTTATCCTGACCTACATCCCCTCCCGCAGACTCATTCACCACAGTGTTCGCGGAGAAAGAGGATTGAATAGCAAATCTCTGCACAATCTCTTTCACCTTTCTGCGTAGTAGAAGTGAAAATCACTTTAGCTGGTGGAATATTAGGGACAAGTACAAGTCCAGCTTTATAGGATTCATCTACTTTTAAACCTTGTTAAATCACTAACACAGCTTACTTTAGGAAATGAAATGTGTATGATTTGAGGATATGACACACTCTCCTGTGTCAGTCAGTAAAAACCTCTCTAAAGTGAGGACGCGCACAGCCTTACACAGAAGGAGCTGCTGTTCACATAACAATAATACTTAGCACTACCAGAGCACTTCACATTTTCAAAGAGCTTCAGAAATGTTATGAACAAGGTGGATGACTGGAATAGTAAATTTTCATTCATTTATTACTGCGAAGCAGCAGTTCATTTCATTATGGAACATTTTAGGCCATATGGACTCTTGAGAACATCTTGACGAAATTGGCCAGGTTTTCTCACTCGTGATGTTTGTCCTAAAAAATGACCAGCAGAAAAGTCTTCAGTTTCTTGAATTTTCTCTGCAGGCGGGTTGTAGGGCTGTCAGTGGTGGCAGAGCAGGGGGTGAGGGGTGGAGGCGGTTTTTATCTGTGGTTTTGGTAGCGTGTGGTGGGTAAGAGTTAGAAGGTAACTGAAGTGGTGCAGGCACAGCCATCACATTTGCATGGGGCAGCACGTCTTTGGGGAGATATTTCCAAGTACAGTTTCTTGACCTACAGATCCAGAGAGGTGAGCTAGGAGTGTTGGTGCCTCCTCTACAAGTCTGCAAAGGTTCAGACATGATGATTGTCCAGGTCTTGTGGCCCAGCCAGACTGAGGTTGTGATCTTTTAGCAATCCAAAGTGATTACAGGGTCAGCAGACCCCTAGTTGATCAAAGCTCTGAGCAGATCCAAAATGAACATCCATACTTTATTTTCACTCTTTTTAAATTTAGGTGAGTTTCCTTTGCCTAGAACATATATGTCGTATAATGTAGCCTTCAAAGTCTGAGGATTTGCTTCTTCAACTCAAATGCCATTCCCAGCTCCTTTTAAAACCCTTCCCTCAAACCTTTCCTCACATGAACAAAGTACAAAACCTGGCAAAGGTACAAGAAATAAAGCCAATACCATCCGGTCCTTGCACTCTGGGAGGCTGGACACATAAAAACCCTCCACGGTCCTTCCTTGGGTGGCTGCAAGGCCACATGTCCGGGGAAAGACAGAGAAGCCCAAATGGATCAGCATGAGGGACGAGACCTTGGTTGAGGTGGGAAAAGGGCACTCAGAGGCTCAGGTTCTCAAGTGGATTTGGTGCCCAACATCCATTTGGAAATATTGGCAGAGTTTGTGATTCAGTGCAGTTACAGGAGGAAGGTCAGTTCTGTAAGTCCCCACCTAAGGCCCTGGCTTTGTGTGGTCACACGTCAAGGAAGAGGGGTGGCTCCTTCTCCATGTGTTTGATCACTTGGCAGTGGGTCATCTCTAACTGCTCCCCTCACATCAGCCAAGAAAATGATGTGCTATTAAGGCACAAGGAGGAAAATGCAACTAGTTAAACATCTCCAAAAAATCTCCAACATAAGCAAGTGTGAAGTTGCAACATGAAAGGGAACTTTAAAGACAAAGGTCTAACAACATTAATCCTCTTAACATTATAGAGAAATAAAGATCAAAAAGGGTAATGGGTTTGAAAAAAGACCTAAAAGACCACATTGGGCTGGAGCTGCAGGGACCTTTGGGTCCATCTGTTGAGCAGAAGCAGGACATTTCTGGTGTGTCTACAGCAAGCTCAAAGGAAACCACCGGGCATGTCTGTCTTTCAACATGCCCAAATACACCCACATCCATTGGAAAGCTGTGGGTAGAGATTTACTCAAGAGCATGCCAGAAAGAGGTGCTGAACTCCTCCTTCCAAGGCCAGAATATACAATCTGCCTAAAGGCAAAAACCACGGACACGTCCCTCGAGTGATGTGCGGAGTTTGCAGTGAGGAGGAGCTGTCTGCTGGGGTTGGGTTGGGAAGTCCACCCCCAGCCTTCTAGCCTTGGTGACAGCCCCGTGAAACAACACAGGCAGCCCAGAGAGGTTGGGGGGGGGGGGTGGGGGTGGGTTTGTTTCCTGGGCAGTAAGGAGCGATTTTTATACCCTAGGAACAGCCTTTGGACTGTCAGTAAAACGTGGGAGGTTTCATAGTAAATGTTTTGCCTGACATTTTCTCAGAAACGGTGGGAAATAATCAGTGCATAATTAGAAAGGCTGTGTTGAAAAGACCTGCAAATGTCTATAGACCTATGTAGAGTGCAAAGGGCTTTTTTTTTTTCCTAATTGACCTAGCGAAGGTGAAGTTCAGCATGTTTTAGAGAAATGTAGGGTGATTTTACAGAAATTACTCAAAGTGTGCACCAGCAGAAGAGCCAAGTTGCTGATTCTCAGTAATTTTTTCTCCTCTCTTCTGCCGTTCCCTGTAGCGATGATCTCTTCTGGCCTTTTTGGATAAGCGAGAGCACCTTCTGTGGTGTCTCCCTGGAAAAGAGCACCTTTGGTGGTGTATCCCTTGGCTCTGGTGGGGAAGGTCTGTCTTTGCCTGAGAAACGTCCGTGGCTGCAATTCCCTTGGAAGCTGCAAGGTGGGACGGGTAATCTGTATTCAGGCAGCTTTTGCCCCCTCAAAAAATAGTATGTTTCTAATCAGCAGGAAAACCTCTGCAGGAAACCAAACAATCTGCTCTAATCATGAAGGTAAATCTACACACTGAAATGCTCACTGGGCCTCCTATAGACTCAAGTGACTCCTAAGAAGACTGCTCCAGCCTATCAGTTAAATAAATACGTAGGGGAACTGTTTTCAGAAAGTCTGATTATGTCATCAGCAGAGTGAAAAGGCTCCTTCAGAGCTGCCCTCATCTGTTGAGTAATTACCGAGTTGGGACGGGGGGCTGAAAGTCTCCTTTCGAGCATACAGAAAGACGAGATGCACATATGGAGTAGCTAATTTTAAAACTACGGCGTATCCTCCATTTCCTCTCCTCTCCCCCTTTGCAGAATACCAAAGGGGTTAGGTCACATCCCAGAGCAATCACTTGCTATGGTTTATTTTCCCCCCTCTGTTTTCCCTTATCAAACACTTTTCTTTCTTTTCCTCTATTGCGCTCCCAGGCAGAGATCTTATACACCAGGCTGTAGCCTGGAGAAAATATTGTCTAGTCAAGTTAAACAAAAAGAATACCCTTCCTCTAAATGAGGCTTTATAATGGAGAAGTTTCTGGTCCCTTGTCCACGTAGCTTCTAACGGAGGCATGTTACCTAGTTTACTGGCAGGCAAAGAAATCACTGAGAGATGACGAACGTAGAGAGACTAGCAGCAAAGGGTGGACACTAAGCAAACCGATAGGCAGGACGAGAGAGGGGAGGAAAGAAAACTGCACTTTGCAGAATGAATAGCTTCTAACAAGTTTGAAGGAAATATTATTATGATTTTATTACCATATGTTACGATGCCACTCTAAAAATGGTGTCCCGAAGAAGCAATTAGGCTGAGAACATGAATTTTGCAGCTGTATTTTCCTGGCCCTCCACCTGCCCTGTCAACGAGCTGACGAGCACCCTTGTGCCATTATTGTGACGCACTGCTCTCTTCATGCCCTCCAGTCCTCAAAGATCAAGTTATAGATGGGGTCAGGGTGGGACAGACCTGCAGAAAACCAACCAGCAACGAATATCCCTGCTCCTTGCTCATCCAGGGAGTTAAATCAGAGAAGACATCAAGGCTTTTGGGAAAGGGTGGCTTCTCAGCTCTGCTACACCAGCAGCTTCAGGGGCTCAGTGCTTGCAGGTCCATCGCGTTTTCAGCTCAAAGTGGGGGTGTCCTGTCTACCCCTCTAAAAAGTACCTCCTTGGAAATGCCTCCGTGTAGGCACTCCCCGGCTGACTCCCATCTGCTCCCTTCAAGTCCTGCTGCCTTTTTCTGCACATTCCTCTGAAGGGAGAGTAAAATGAGTGAAAAATAGCACTGACAGGCAGCTGTCTCCAAGGGTGCTGGTTTGCACTCTGCCTTTGTAAATAATACTTCCACTGCAGCTTCTCCACTTGGTTATTAAACTTTAGCCCATAGGTAGAAGGAGCACTCATAGGATTTAGTCAGAAAAGCTGTTGCAATTTAACTGCATGGATTTTGTGGTGATTTAACTGAACTGCAAACCCCTTGTGTTGATAATGTACTTTTACCCTCACCGGACCAGTTCCCTCAGCCCACTTCATCACAGATGTTGACAGCATTGAAGTCTCCACCCAGACAAGCTGCTCCTGGGGGAAATGGGCAGGGAACTGATCTCTTCTCAACACCTATTTTAGGAAGGGATGCTAGAAGTGAGTCTTTGCTAAAAAGGGTGTTTTGGCATCCAGCTCAGATGGAGAGAACTGGATTGCATTCTCCTGTGCTTGTTCAGATGAGACCCACCCTTATGAATGCAAGCTCACCAAAGATTACAAATACATCCACACCAGCTGAGTCAGACTGATTTTAAATGGCCATTGTTTAATCCGTACGACTTTCCAAGATATCACCCCGTGAGTAAATAAGGTGCTTTGCAGACTGCTGCATAAGTCTCATATAAAGATTAAGCCCCCTTTCGAGTCCGAAACATATCAAGGCTCCAGAACAGACAGTTGGGTGGAAAAAAGGCTGGAATGTAACTGTGCAATGGCTAGTCAACACACGAAACAAAAGGATGAAATGTTGCGTGTGGCAAAGCTGTCTTCTCAGATGTTCTTTGGGAGTGTTTGAAAGAGTTAAGCCCAATACTGGAATGTCTTGGGAATGTTGGCAGAGGGAGAGCGAGCGGCTTTTTTCCTCCCTCTGGATGGAGTCCCAGGACTGAGCTTGCAAAGTGATGACTTTGGATCCGAGTTTGCTTCTTGGTTCTGCAGCGGAGAGCTGGGAAGTCATGCAGCGTAACCAAGAAGCCCTTTGCGAGGGATGTGCAATTGCCTTCCTAAGTCAGGAGAGGTATTGTTACCTCTTCCCTCCTCATCTCTGGGTGCAGCAGAACTCGCTTTGAGAAGATACACGGAGGGAGAAACCACATCCTGAAGGGCGTGTGCGAAGGCAGAAAGACACATCCCCAAACAGTTTATTTTGGCTGCTGGTTTTTGTTGTCGGGTTTGGTTTGGTGGTTTGGGGTTTTTTCCTTTCTTTTCCTTCTCCTTCTTTGATGGAAATTGCAGTGACTTTTTAACCTTGCAGTTCGTAAGGCGCCTTGGGATTAGCTGATTGCCTCCGAGCAGGGAGTCCGGGGTGTTTCACACGGTGAGCTGGCATGGCTGCTGTGCTCTTTGGCTTTGAGGATCTGCTGTACAGCTGGGACAGCCTGGTGTGGAGCCTGACGTCCCGGGCTCTGAGGACTTGCCGCTTTGGAAACCTGAGGGTCCTGCAGCTCATGCTGAAGCCATGGTGCATTTCCAGAGCCGTTTATCAGGTAGGGTTACAAAACACCAGGCCAGACCCTCAAACCCCGGTGCTGCAGAGGGGAAAGCCCCCGGGGAGTCACACGGGGTCCTGTCGTGTTCCTACCAACCGCTTCGGGTCCTACCAGAGGTGGTGGGACAGAGGAGACACCGTGGGCAGGGGAGGTGTGGGAGGAGAAACACAGGCTTTGAGGGTGGTGGTGGGGTCTCCCGTGGCTGAACACAGGTCCGAACTCTCCTTCCCACAGAGCAGAGGGGAATAAGTGAATGCAAATGTAGAGTCACTCTGCTGTATCCCTTTGCCTTGAGTTTTATACTCATAAGTACAGCCAGCCTTAGCTGTGCTGCATCCTCAAGCTGTCCCTGCAGCTGCACATGAGTAATTTATAACTTACCCAGAGGAGAAGATGCCTAAAGACACCTAACCTGCGGAAAATGGGCAAACATGGTGGGTTTTAAACTGCGGTAGCACTAGTTATCCCTACTTGACTTGTGCAAACCCTTCTGACCGCTTAGTCTTTCAAAGTCCGAGGCATCTGATTGTCTAAAACTTTTGTTTTACTTGGTGTGTGTTTTATGAGGTATAGAGAGGTTTGGGGCTTGGTTGACTGGCTTCTCTGTAGAGTTACGCTAACTGCTTGCAGCTCTAATAAAGGGTGTGTTTCTGAGACTGGCTAAATTGGGTGAAATAAACTGAGCATCACAGTGAAGGCACTAGAACCGGATGGCACTTTGAATAGCAACTCATTTCAGTCCATAGGTGAGTCCAGGTTGAAATGAGCTCTAAACCAAACAGTATCCAGCTTGTCTGCTTTTTTAATCAGCCTTAGACAACTGAAGCTAGACATTTATTCTGCTGCAGGGACAAACCCATTACAATGTTTATCAACTTCACAGATTTGGCTAATGCCGGAGGCTGGATTGACTGATGGGTGTTTGCATTTGGAAAAGGCATTTTCTGCAGCTCCCATTTGCTCGCTATTTTGCTGTTCCTGTGCTTTGGAAGTCTCCATGTGTGAAGCCAAATTATACAGAAGAAGCCAGATTAAAAGCCTGTAGAAATTGTGTGTGTTGCTTAGAGGGAGACCAGGACAAGGCTCTTAGTAATTTCAGCAAACTTTGAACGAGCTTCAAATCATGCTCTGGTTTCAGCAGATTTCAGAAATAGATTTTATGGCCTTCTTTGGAGTTCAGCAGGCATGGGCAGAGTGTTTATTTTAAGTATTTGTTTGTTCTAGAAAATGCCTGCAGCCAACAAACACATTACCCAGAAGGACCCCTCTTCCCACTGGTTGCCCTGGTGGTCCCGGGACATAGCTTTGAAACCCCCATGAGACATACCACAGTGATGGCCCCAAGCGAACCAAGCTGCCCTCCCTGGGCTGCCCGTGGTCTTGGCCAGTGTGGATCCACCAGTCAGCCTGTGCAGAGGCTGCCTGTGGTGTGGGGCTGCCCCATCCACACTCTGCAGCTTCTTTTAGGAGCCTGGACCTGAAGCCAATTAGTTCACGTGGGCCTGGGAAAGGGGAGGGGGAAGCGAGAGGGCTCAGTGCTGAACCCCCTTTTTACCCTCTACCCATGTAAAACCATCCTCAAAAACTAAGGAGCTAGTTTTTAGATGTGTCCAGATTCCGAATAACCTCTCCCAGCCTACACACCATGCATCAGGTACTGCCCGTGGTGACTCCCGGGACTGGGGGTCTTTTAACAGATTTAGTCTGTTGCGAGCACTGAGCACATGCACAAGTGCACTTTTTCCATTACAGCATGCACACATCTTCAGCCATCCCCTATGGCATTATATCACATTCCTGGCATGTTATCCCCCTTTGCTAGAGTCACCAGAGAAATAGGTCCAGCAGAGGTGCCTCCCTTCCCATCCAAACAAGCATCGACGCAGCCTGACACTCACAGGGCAGGGTGGACTTGAATAATTGTCCGTTTCTCAGACAGAATCAGTGAACATCTGCAAACGCTCAGTAAAACCACATCACTTAATTTGTCAATGCCCGTGAGCTTCCAGTTCTTTGGAGAGGACCCAAAATGGTGGGTCAGGTACCAGGAGAGTTGCTGCTGGGTGGAGGTTTGCTTGGGAAAGGCATCTCATAGCTCATTGCCGCAGAGAGCCAGCAGCAGTATTATTAGTGGCCAGCATGAGCTGACAGCTAACTCTACACTTATGCATATTAATCCTAACAGCATTTCCTCCAGTAGCCAGCATCCTCCACTGCTGATGGGGTATTTTAGTAGAATATTGCTTGGACAGAAAGCCTGACAGTTTAATCACTTCCCAGAGACAGAGACTTCTTCCACTGTTTATTATTTAGCTGAGAAAATAAGCTTTTGACCATGCTAGTTTTTGTTGCTGCTATATATTAAACCCTGTTGCTACTGCATCTTGAGAGCAAAGCAGATCAGCTGGAGGACCCCTGCATGGTACCAGAACCAAAAAAGCCCTAAAACCAAACTTTAATCAACTTTGTAAAATTAAGCAAAACTTTTTCATACTCCAAAAAGTATGCTTTATGCTTTTTTTTATTTGCGTTTAATCACATCTCAGTGCGTCTGTGCTTCTGGAGTGATTTGCTGGGCTCACCCTTGCTGAGACTGACCTGGGGGTACCACAGCAGCGTACCACACAGCCAGGTTCTTGGCCGAGCAGGACCCACGCTGCTATGCACACATCCATCACTGGGGAGGACTCAGGTCCTCCTTCACACCACCAACCAAGACCATGACTGCTCTTGTGTGACACTGACTTGGAGAATTTTTTGGTATCCTTTCCCTAGACTGTTGTCTCCACCACACAACCCCTGGAAAAAAACCATGGCTTTGGTAATTCCCTTCTAGTGTCCTATCTACAAAATATATAATAACAAAGTAATACTGTACAGAGGGTATGGTCCAGATTTACAGCCAATGCAACAGGCAGAGGGTTCTTGAAAAGAAAAGGAGCTGCAGACATCAAAGTAATCAGCGTAATTACCCTTATTTCTGACAACTGAGACTTTACTTTCTTGGCTCTTGGGAAATCGGCAGCAATGCATTTGCAGAATTAGATGGAATAACAATTTTGGGCTGATGCTGGCTGTGGTGGTCAGGATGGGATCCCAGCCACTTGAGGTTTCAGTCTTCAAATCCAATCTGACCCAGCAATCAGAAGTCTGGACTTTCTCAGACTGCACTCTGAGCAGTAGTTGTTACAAAATAGGTTAAAACAATCAAAAATTGTTCCTTCATCCTTCATCTCCGGACTGGATTTGACTCAGAGATGCAGAGTAACTCCATTTCTCATTGTCTTTAAGCGATGCCGTGGTACTCGGGACATCTGAGAACTAGAGACTTTTGATACTCTGAAGCAAGGTACCATTATCTGTCTCAGACTGCATTTCTCTCCCAGGCAAGTAAATCCTCCTGCAAGTCTGCTGCAATTCCCAGGGATAAATTTGCAGTCTGAACAAACCACTTCCCTTGCTCTGTTTTCAGTGGGGCTAATATTCACCAGTTGCTATATTTTAATTGAGATGAACACGGGCTATATTTTAATTGTGTTTTGTGATCCACCATGTGGCTTTCTGACTGCATGATCGAAATGCATTTGAAAAAGGAGATTAGCAAATAATAAACTTCCAGTCGAGGCTTTCAGACAGGCCAGTTACGCGAGATGCCACAGAGCAGTCAGATGTATTTTTACCAATGCCCAGAAGATGTCTGACTGCTCTGACCTACTAAAAAAATGGCCCTGTGAACTAACACAGTGCCTGCTTTTGCAGAAATACTCACATTTCAAGAAGTGCTGGGGAGGGCTGGTTTATTATGGGATAGGCAGTCAGTTCTGCATTTTAACATCCTGAAGATATTTCACTATTTATTTAATCTCCAAATCCATCAACAAATGTTTTAGTTTCCTGGCTACGTCTGTGCAGTGTCAAAGAACATTAGGCAGGCCAGGACCTACATCTTCAGTAAAATGTGTTTATGTGTCTGTCTGTTTAAAATCCCACCAACTGCTCCTACCAAGTCAGAGGCAGACTGCTGGACGCAGAGCAGTCTCTCGAGGAGCTTTAATACCCATCACAGACATTTAATTCCTTGCACACTGTATACAGTAGTGTTGTGTACTTTTTACATGCTACTTCTTATCCACCAAGTGCTTGGAAAGGCAGTTAGTTAATATCATGCCTATCTTACTGCTGTAGAAACTGAGGCAGAGATGGACAAAATGACTCGCTTCAGGCTATAGACACAAGTGCAGAATTGTCCTCAATACCTCATTGCTCTCCATGTATCCAGTTATAGGTAATGGGATTAAGGAGGGAGGTGGGCTGTAGCATTTAGGGGCTGGGTGTTAACCTAAAATGAGGAACAGAGCTTTTGCCAATCTGGCAGGAGGGTAAAGGCCAAAGGAGCAGTGGCAGGAACAAATGCAGAAGCCAAGATCCCATGATGGGGGAAGAATATCTGGGGGCTCTGGGTACGCCCAGCCCTGGGAGGGAGATCGCTGCTGCTGTGGAAACCCCCAGTTGCTGCAAGGCAGAATCAAGTGGCAGATCGCAGCTCACTAACTGGTTTCCAGCTGTGAAAATCACTTGTGACTCCTAGCCCCTTAGTATCGAGGGTGTTTTTGCAGTTCTTTTACTCTCTGCCACTCCTCTCGGGCCAGAGCTGGTGGGTGTCACAGACCAGAAGATGTTTTTTCATCTACCTACACACAGATGTACTCAGCTATGTGAGCTCCCAAACCATGTCCTCCTTCAACCTTACATTCAGCTACTTCATTCCGCTTATTTTCCGTATCTTGCAATTTTATTTTCCCTAAGTAGGACGCATCTCAGGTGTGTTTCCCACACGGTGCCCACTGCTGGCAATGGAGTGCTAATCGGTTTTCACCCACCTGCTACGGGGAGTTGAGCTAAAGGGCTTTGGGGCTTCTCCTCCATTCACTTGGGAGATTGCTAGCACGCTGCCGGGTATTGCGTCGATAAGGGACAGGCTGTTATCCACCTTGCAGTGGGCTCAGAGACATCCTCATGAACCCTATCGGGAGAGTGGTGTTCCTCCTCACAAAGGAGCAATTTGGGAAATCCGTTCTTGTTTCAGCATCTTTCCTCACGCTGCTTGCCTTGAAGACATCTTATTATGTCTAAGCACAGTTAGAGATTCAGGAGCAAAAAGCAGCATTTTGCAAGCCTACCCTGCTGCTGTAAAAGGCTGTGCAAATCAATGTCGGGCAAGAGGAAGGAAGGAAAGGGCTGAAATGTTAAACACACCATTTCAGATTGGTAAAACTTCCCTGTTTTGATTTATAGCTTCATCACCAAGTAGATTAATGTGGAATTCAAACACGACCAGCTCTTTGCTTTCCTTTCGGGCCTGATGTGTTAGCATTTCCCATTAATCTAGTCAGCTCCCGCACGATGAAGGCTGAGGAAACGGGGGATTAGGCACGTGGGAGTGTTGGGTGAGCAGGAGGAAAGAGCCAACAAAATTCCCTTTAGCTAAGCAGCTAAAGTAGAGAGCATGGGACCTTATTCAGGTCTCAGGTTGTAGCTGAAGCTGTTTCTGACTCCCTCCAAGTCAGTAAATCCAAATCCTTTCTCTTCTGTTTTTGGGCTGAGGGTTTTTCAGCGGGGTAGTGGATTTTCTCCTCATAAGGACAACGGTGGATGCGGATACCAGTGCCACCCGTAGAGCTACGCTCGCAGGGCTCTTTGCCGGCAGCTGCTCTGGCCGCAGCGCACTGCGATGCCCTGGTACCGCCGGTGTTCAGGGGGCTTCAGGCCCCCTAAAACCATCCCGCCGGGTGTCATAACGGGGTCAGGCACCTCCGAACTTGCAGCCTGCCTAATTCCCGCTTTCAGTGGGAGGCAGCTGTGACTTTTTTCCCCCGGCACTCTTTGCTGAGCTAGTCCACAGGCTCTGGAGCTGCCCTGGAGACTTCTCAAACTTTATTGCTACATATTTAAGCATTTATGAGACTTGAACTGCTTCCCTTAAAAGAAAAGACAACAACAGCAACCGACACAAATCACAAAAAAAAGAGGAAAATAACCCTCCACCCAAAAGCCCCAGAGTTGCAGAAAGGGCTAATGAGCCTCACATGTTTTTGAAAGCCTCTTGGGAGCTTTTGGCTTGCAGAGTTTCTCACCCCATCTTCATTACAGGCAGAAGCAAAGAGGGTTAGACAGGCAGGGGAGGGGAGAGAAAATGCAAACGTTAAAAATTCATCTTTGCCAGAAAACATATCCAAGCAGACAGAAAAAAAAAAAAATCAGCCTATGGGGGAACCTCAAGCCATTTCTACTCAAGGCGTCTATGGAGAAAGCACAAGAGGTGTTCAGTAAGTTCCCATCCCAGGGTATTTTTACAACACATGGTAAAATTGCCCTCAGTATTTGATACAGGCTTCCCCTGCCTTTCTAGAGCTGGCAAGGGCTGGGGCAGTCTGGTAGGATCCGTGCTGCGGCCACCAGCCCCGCTGTAACCCCGCAGAGCGTTGGTGTCAGTGGAGAGGAGGTTAAATGTTAACTCCGGACAATATCCAGCTAGACATGAGTGCTTATCCCCACTCTGGCACATGCCAAATCAGCCTGCCCAGGGCTGGTCTCTATCCCACACTGCGTCGGATAAGACAGCAATAACAGTCTAGTCCAGGTACAGCTAGAGGGCTATTTGGGATATCTTGCCCAGGGCTGAAGAATTCAAGGTAAAATGTCATGGTGGAGCTCACCAGGGGAGTACAAAGAGCTTATACATCTGGAAAGCTTGAGGCAAGAACCCTTTTGCCTCCTGGACAGCCACAAACACCTGCTCCCCTTGGCATCTTCTGGGGTCTCATCTCTCCTTCCACTGCCCCAAGGCAGCTGTGGGTCAGAGCAAGAGCCATAAGGGTTTCCTGGAGGGCAGGGACAGGCACCAGAGGTTTGCTGGGCAGTGGTTGAACCTGAACCATTAAACCACCTCCGGGATTGCTGTGCCGCCTGTTAAAGCTAACGCGGAGCTGCACCAGGCTAGGGCTTGTGCTCACTGATTATTTGCACACACAGCACTGCAGTGCTTTCCACGTGCTGTAGCAAATCGTGCAGTTCTGCTAGAACATGAGGTAGACTTTAAACCCACATCGACCCTCCTGTCCATCTTTACATGAACTTTTAGGGACAGTAGGAGGAGATTGAGTGGTCAGGTCTCATGACTGAGGTTTTTTTTGTTCAAGAAGTACAACAGCCTATTAAAAGAGGAGGAGTACCTGGCATTGTTTTGCTCACACGTGGATTTTTGCAACCTGCTTCCCCGTGAGAAACACTCGGTGTCCAGTACTAGTTCATGAGAGAGGAGTCTGGATGCCCCCATTATGAACATGGACAAAGTCTCTCATGGTGTTAATTATAGCCCCCTAATAAATGGGTTAGGATTGCCAATGAAGTTTAAATAGGCCGCCAGCCAAGTAGCAAATACAAGGGTGGCTGAATTGCTTCTAGCCCAAGATGATTTTGAATCTGTCCCAAAGCTGAGCTCTCTTGAAGTCCATCACCAATGACTTGGGCGTTCCTGACCCTGTCTTTGCTTTTGGCTGCAAGGGATGGAAACTGTGTCCTCCACAAGGAATACAGACTGTCTCAACTGAGAGGATCCCCAGAAGCCCACCCTGCTTATAACAGAAATACATCTACCAGCAAGGCAAGGGAAATACTGTTGGATCCCCTGGGTTTGCAGAAGCTGGGTCTGAACTGCTCCTTCCTAGGCTTAGCTATTTACTGCTCAGTGTCTTGAAACATGAGATGGGATGCATGTTATCAAACACTAGGCATTTCATCTATGCTGGTTTCTTCCAAGATGGGTGTCTTGGGCAGATGGTACAAGTCATTCTCTGGAGATGCCTACCACTTTGTGCTGAAACCAGAAAGAGCTGAAACTGCTAAATCTGACTAGCACTAAAGGATTAAACACCCACAGTCCTGTGAGGTGGAGCTCAGTCATGTTGTTCTGATTAAATATATGTCATCCAAGGCCTGGGTGGAAAATGCTGGAAGCCCTTAGGAAGGTAGGCAGCCATCAGGACAGGGTGCCCAGCAACCTTGCAGCTCGAGTCATCCAGCTTCAGTTGTTGCAGTTGATACAACATGTTCTGTAATGGGACAGGCCCCCAGGAACCTACTTTGGTAAAGAGCTTTGCCTTCCCCAGAGACATTTGTGAACAATTTAATCCTCTAAAGTAATTGAAACCAGCAGGGAGTTTTGCTGGAAGAATTTTCGTTCGATTCAACCCGTTCTCCCTCAAAGAGAAATCCGTCCTGAATATATGGCTCAAAGTAGCCCCAAAACATGTCCACTCCCATAGGGCTTCCATGTGTTTCTCCTCTTGCGTGAAATAAGATGACCATGGGAAAACCCTGCTTTTTCCTTCTCTGTTTGCAACATGTGTTTGTTGCTCCACCAAAGGCTTTGTGAAATGGATGCCATTTCTTTCGCATGTTCTCCTGGAGCAAAGGTGGAGCTGACTAGTGCCATTGATGCGATCCTGCCCTAATTGTGTTTGCAGCTGCATCCGAGATGGTGCCATGAATTATCTGCACTCTTGCAGAACCTCCCTTCACATCCAACTGACACCATCCAAATGTTTAGAGAAAAACAGTTGCTCTTGGGCGTGGGAGCTTTGGGGAAAACAAGTCCAAATTACGCACTTGAAAGATGACTCTAATGCGATAGCAAAAAAGAACAGAATGGAGGCTTTGAACGCCATCCAGGTCTCAGTACCAGAAGGGACTGAAGTAAGGGTATGTCCTGCCTCTCCTTCCTTCCCTCCATCCCTCCCAGGCTGGACTGAGGAGGATATCAACCCCGTGCACCTTTGACACCTGCAAGTGAATACAAGTCCTTTACGAACATTGGCACATGAATTACTTCTGAAGTTTAAATATAAAGAGCCATTTCTAGTGTCCACTCCTTTTGATTCATCTATAGCACTCTCACTCTAAATCTTCAATGCACTGCATGCGTTCATGTGGGTTCACAGCAGAGGAGGGTGGTTGTTTTCCTAAATTGGAAGCTCATGGGGCCAAGCTGGAGGGAAATTGTCATGGGATTTCAAACCCTGCCTTTTTTCCTTCCTCTCCTTTCAGTTTGGGAGGTATTTTTTTAACCATGTGAGTCCACTGAGGACTCCAAAACAGCCAACAAAGCATAGTTTTGGGCCAGTCCTATCCCCTGCTCCTGGAGAAGAGCTCCCCATGACAGCCAGTGCTAAATCTCAAATACAAAAAGTTATCCAAGGTCAAATTCCTCCACACTGTGAACTTCCATCTGGCACCCCAATAGGGGATTAGTGTCTGTCCGGCACCTGGCAGGAGTCACCCGATGTCTGCAGCATTGCATAACTTGCAAACGCTGTTGCGTGCAATTAATTGCTGACTTCACTGGTCACTGTGCTGCTGGAGCTGGCGGCCGCTGGGACTCAAGGGGCTCTCGTAAAGCAGGAATGTGGGTTTTACAGTCATTGCAAACCCACTTTGTCCACTTCCACAGGGCCCGATCTCAACCCTTGTGTGCTTAGGGGCTTAACACATTTGTACAGTCACTTCCATTCTGGTAAAGAGGCAGCTCATGATGAAGAGATACCTGTTTGAGGGCTGGGAATTTTTCTGTTACTGTAAGTTGCTGTACTTGGGTTGACCTCTGTTTTTTCTTTTTTTTTATGTTTTTTTTAATACTCTTTAGAGCCTCACAGCCACAGGAGCCTAGAGTCATGCGGGTCCTCATGTGTGTAGCCACAGCTGAGACAACAACTTTGAGTATCAGCAGGGCTGGTGGCTGAGCTGGGCTTTGCAAAACCTCAGGCGATCAGTCAGGGCTTTTGCAAAACCAGACTGCAAATGAGGAACAGTTTGCGCCAGACAAATTATATCAGACCAGCCACTGGGATGAGGAGGTAGGGAAGAAGGAAGGGGAATAAGCAGCACAGGGGTTGGATAATTTCTAATTAAGTGAGAATAGAGTCACTGTTCATCTTAGAAAAGAGAGGTTCTGGGAAATTTGCTGCATCGCATATTCTCAGGCATTCATCATCTGAAATGTCTCTTAATTGCCACTATTATATCATATCACAAACATTCCTGTAATTTATCAGTCATAACCTCCTACAAAGGGATTCTTTCATTCAAGCCGTTTTCACAGAAATCTTTTCCCCTTGGATCCCAGTCCTGTAACACACTCAGACCAGGAATCTGGAACCGGGACTTATTTTCTTCTTTTTTCTAAATGCCAGATGTTGCTTTGCAGACAATATGTTTCAGTAAAGGACTATGTCCCATTTTCAACCTCTTTCCTCTTTGTCCCAAGATAATCAGCTCTTAACAGCTCTTCTTCCTCTTATGGTAAAAGCTGAAATGTAAATATTCAGGACGTCCTAAGTGTCAGGAGCCAGCTGAGTCGTGCTAGCCCAGACAAAGGGTCCCCAGCACAGGGCTGCCTTAAACATTTGGCTCAGCCAACAGACTGTATTTATAATGTAAACTCCCCTTGTCAGTTCCTAACTCCTGGCTCCAGTTTTAGAAAATTTAACATTTCTGGGGGTTGTATTTTCCCACCACTTAGTGGAGAGCTGAAATTTTTCCTCTCAGAAAATACACTTGGGTGTCAAAGGCCAATGACCTAAAAAAATATCAGTAGTTTCGCAGCCTAAATATAGTGTAGGACTGAAATCCTGAATTCCTGTGAAGGAGCCAGTGTAAACAGCCATCGTCTGTGCGACCAGGGGATGGGCTGCAGCCCCGGGCTTTTTCTTTACGTTATCGCACGCCGCAGCGCCTGGATGTCCCGTCATGGGTGAGGAGCCCTTTGAGCAGGGAACTCCTGGCCAAAGCCCTTCCCATCTGTGGGCTTCGTCATCCAGCTTCAGCAAAGGGCTGGAGTCACCTCAACCTAAAGATGCTGCCTTTCCATGGGCTTACACCCACTTGCGGTAAGGGGTTAGTTGTGCGGTTCTTGATGTGGAAAGCCCCAGGTCCAAGTGCTGCCATTGACTTTGCCAAGGAGTTGCATCTCAGTGATAAGCCATGAGGACAATCCCCCTTGTGACTGTCAAACCAGCCAGAAGTGATTAAGCCTTGACCCCTCGTTGGGTGGTGGTGATAAACATTGGCTCCAAGAAGTAATCCACTGCCATCTCCTGAGTGGGAGGCTGTGATTCCCAGCCACACCACTTTATGATAGCAAAACTAATCACGTATTTATTTGCGGATGCTTTAACAAGCACAAACTCATTCCTGCGATTCATCTCATCTTACAGTTCATATGTAAAGCAGATCAGAAGTGTCTTCTGCTAGTGCTGAAAATAGCTGGGGCTGACCAAGGGAGATGAACCTATCTGCCCTGCAGAGGTCTAGGATTGCCCAGGACCATCTCCCACCACTCCATCTTCAGCCTGGGCTGGCATCTATCATTTATTAATACACATGGGTAATGGCTTAATCATTAACTGTGCATGGGGAAGGCATGATAACCATTAGAGCTTCCTCTCCGTCTTGCGTCAGACTTGAGAGGGTTGGAAGTAAATGAAACCCAGCCAGGAAAATGCAGCAGGGAATACGGCATGCACGGTGTTGAGATGGTTTGTGAATGCTCAAGGGTGGGCAGAGCTAATTTTTTGTCAGAGCTGATAACCATTGGTTTACCTCACCCCTTTTCATTTCACTAACTCGACTCTCAGTGGATCTCATTATCTTGGAAGTCATTCAAGAGTCTCCCCCTTCTCTAACAGGGCTCCAGACACCTTGCAGGTCTCTAGAGATTAGTTGCTATTAATATAGGCCAGCCATAAGATTTCTCAGTGGGGCGTTTGCTCCCGTGTCTCACAAGTTTGTTGTGTTTTAGGAATGAGTGTATCTGGATGGCCTGTTAGGATTTTCTCCAAAGTTTTTTTCAAAGGAAAGGTTTCTCCAAAGCTTTCTGTTCACATGCATCTTTTCCGAGGATGTGATGTTCCTCTTTCATTCCTAGACACTATTTCCTTTGGTGCAACCAGGTTCCTGTCTGAGTAGCTGGTATGAGACCTGAGCAGGATGATAGACCCAAAGTGGTGACAAGCCTGTGGCCTTGAAAAGCTGCACTGCCCTTGAAATACCATGTATCTGCCCTCTCACAGACTCAGGCAGACCTGCTTCCTTTCCACCTGCTATTTCTCCTCCTGCTTTTCAGTATTTTTTGCTCTGGCTGTTCTTGCCAGAAATTGCACTCCCATTTCCACCCTATCTCGTGTTCATAAGCAAAGTAAAGTGCTTGCAGATGACACTGCTTCTAGCCTCCTCTGAGGCAAAACCCAAGTGCCACTTAGGATGCCAAGCGCTGCTTCACATGTCCGTGGTGCACCCCAGGAGTGAGTGCAGCTGAGTGATTGAGCATTGTACCGCAGCAGCTGTGGAGCGCAGGACCTGTTATTTGAAGAAGACTCCTATCTTAGTCATCGCTGACCTAATTTTGGTCACCTGTCAATGTGCTCTTCCTTTTTATGCCAAACTACCCGGAAGGTCTTCATGCAAAATGAAACACACTCAGAAAAATACTCTGAAAGGATTTTGCTGGGCCTTTTGACGGTTTGGGAAATCTGCAGAATCATTAATCATTTGACAGTTTTGTAGCTATGAAAATAAAGGGAGTTTTAATTTAGTACAGTTACAGCAGTTTGAGGTCTGGAGACAGATTGGGACAAAGCTGGATCTCAAATCAGCAGTTTTTCTGATGCTGTTTTGGACTGGAGGAGGTTTTGGGGGAGTACTTGAATGCTGGAAAGTGCTGGATCAGCCACTTCGTTTTGGAGGCAAGAGGGAAAAGACAGAAATTAGCAATGCTAATTTAACAGGTGAAATATGCCTTGGGTCCATTGTCCTGGCCAGAGACAAGGACACTGGGCTCTGCATCCAGCTTTGCCAGGGGCCCTGTAGGATCTTGGGATCTTGCATGACCTTTGCCTCCTGTGTGTTGGTGTTTCTTCTTCCCATTGTTCAGACCTGCTTTGGGACAATCTGAGTTTATAACAGTGCACTTCACAAAACACTTCAGCTAAGTTTTTTATACATGCTGCAATAAGTATAAAAACAGGTATCTTAATGAGAGGGAGTGCAGTTGTTCAGCACAGAGTTCATACAGCCAATACAGTCTGCATCATAGAATCATAGACTGGTTTGGGTTGGAAGGGACCTTTAAAGGCCATCTAGTTCCAACCCCCTGCCACAAGCAGGGACATCTTCAACCAGATCGGGTTGCTCAGAGCCCTGTCCAACCCAACCTTGAATGTTTCCAGGGATGGGGCATCTACCGCCTCTCTGGGGAACCTGTGCCAGTGCCTCACCACCCTCATTATAAAAAATTTCTTCCTTGTATCTAGTCTGAATCCACCGTCTTTTAGTTTAAAACCATTACCACTTGTCCTATTGCAATAGGCTCTACTACAATGTCTGTCCCCATCTTTCTTATAAGGCCCCTTTAAGTATCGAAAGGCTGCAAAGTCATTCAGCACTGAGTTCCTACGGGCAATACAGTCTGTGCCACGGGCTGTCATCTTACTAATGGCTTCCACACCATGGGCTGGTAGAAGTGAAAGTCACTGTACAGGGTTGAGACCACACATCGGGAGGCAGAGCTGGACTAAGAACCTTTTTCTCTGCACAAAACATGTACAGCAGGACCTGGTGTGGAAGCGGGGGTAGGCGTACGATGTGGCACCACTGCCGAGGCAGGGCAGCGGGCTGCAACCGGCCAATGGCCCGGGCTGCTCAGGCTTTCTTGCACAAGCAAGCAAAATCCCCCTTTTCAGGTTCTTTTGAATCCCTTGGATTTGGATTTTTGCCAGAAATCCAAAGAAGAGCAGTGAAAATCCAACAAACCTCTTTGTTGCCCATTCCCAGGCAGTGCTCAGACTGATAAAGATCTTTTAAAAAGCTAAGGGTTTCATTACAAAAAGAATCAAAGATCTTTTTTCTTTCCCTGTTTTGATAGAACCATCCCTGGTTTGTTTGGGTTCTCCTTCCCTTTCATGAGCCTGAGCATCTGGCGATGAAAGGTGTCGTAACCCATCACCAAACGGCTCAGCAAGGCGGCATTAAACACGTGCAGTTTGACAGCAGAAACCCCAATCAGTCACCAGCGCTGAACGTTGGCTGAGTCAGAAATCTTCTATTACCTTCAACCTTCCTGTGTGTGAGGTCAGGAGTACATGAGAAGACTTGGACAACAGGTTCCCTCTCTCAAAGCACAGTATTTACCAGCAAAACACCTAACCCGGGGGATGGACAAACACAGGAGTGAGGAATTAGAAGGCACGAAGCTGTGATGCACAGTACCACCTAGTGACAGAGCCCAGCTACATAAGAAGGGCAACCCTGCGTTTGCTAAATTCAAGGTCCGTTTCCCCATCCCATCTTTAATTCTATTTCCCAGCTGCACCACGTGTGCTATGATCTCCCACGGGTGAAAGGACAGCACCATTCGAGCAGCCCTGAGTGTTTTTCCTCCTTTTCCTGGTTTCCTTTTTGCAAAGCAGACTTGGACTGTGATAGACAGGATTTCTTGTGTCCAGCGAGAAGCAGCCGACGGATGCCGTTTTGTTCGCTACGTGGGGTGTGCAGGTTGGGCTCGTCCCGCATCGCCCGCTGAATCACCCACGAGGAATTCCTCAGTGCATTGTGCAAACGGGAAAAGGAAAAATGCAAGGTCCAGTGAGTAATGAAGCCTTTCAGAGCATCTGAAATGAAAAGAAATGCCACGGACTTGTTCCATTTGTAGCAACAATGTGAAAGAGCAGTGTGACGGGCTCTGCTCAAGAGAAGGCTTGTAACCTTTTCCATTAATTTCTTTTCAAAGAATTGCTTATTGAAGGCTAAGCTGTTTTTTATAAGCCTTAGAGGCTGAGTGTGTCTTTGTCCTTTTTTGTTATTATTACTGCTCCTCTCCTCTGCTCTCTCTTTTAAGAAAAAGCAGTTACTGTACATGGGTGGTGTTTTTCTCTCTGTGGCTATCTGAGACAAGCCCGGCACCGAGATGGGAATTTTGTCACCTTTTGGCAATGGTGGGATTGCATAGAGCAAAGTGAATTTGAAGAAATCCAGATCTGTAGAATTTCCCCATACTCCAGCCCACAAATTTACCCATGATCCAAGCAGCTGGGCTTACAGGGATTTGATTTCTTCTCCTCATTAAGGTCCCTTTACACATATTCTAGAGTGGGAACTAAAAGGCTCCGCTCAGTCTCCGTGTGTGGGTGAGTGAGCAGAGGCGACTCGGTGTCTGGGTACCGTCCTGCAGCTTGTGGGAGGCAGCAAAAGAGCACTGCACCCCCCTGTGAGGCCCCACGCACATCTAAGGCTTCTTTCTGCACACAGCCTTGAGAGTTTGCATGAATTGAAGTTGGGCTGGAAGGGGTTGGGGGCTGCCCCTACACTCTGTGCTTTGCGTGAACAGGCAGGAGGGGTGTAGGCATAAGGTTAGGGGTAGGGTTAGGGTTAGGGTTACAGTTAAGGTTGAGGTTGAGGTTAGGGTTAGGGTAGCCTTTTCTTCCTCTTACCCAGGAAAAGGCTCCCCACGGGACGGATATTCAGACCCTCTCCTGGACCTCGGCCAGAAGCTGCACTAGTTGGAAGGCAGTCCCTTGCTTGTACACCAGCCAAGCTGAAATGATTCTCAGAGGGTTTAAATCAGTATCCCCTCCCTGACTTCAGTGGAAGTCTTCCTCTGAAGACTGGCTGAGAACACAAACCCCAATGCTGCACTTCCTTCAGTCACTAAAATTTACTAAATCAACTGAGTGCAAAAAAATAGTGTATTTGTTGGGGCCACCGGCATGATCCTGTCCTGAAAAGGTGATGCACAGCCACTGAGTGCACTGCTCCCAATGCAAGCACCTGCTCCCTGCCAGCCAGGGGATGAGGCCACCTCGCACACACAGGCATCCCATGGTAAATACAGCATTTCCAGCAGGATTTCTTTATAGCCTCATCCTTCTTGAGCTTATTGTTTTTTTCTTTCCCGCAATCCACGGTGCTATATCCAGCTTCCAAGCACGGCAGCCCCGGAGAAGCCCCCGCAGCTGGGTAAACACGCCTGAGTGAATAGGGCCCTTCACAATGGAGTCACCAGGAAATCCAAACACTGTAAAGGCCAACAATTCAGCAGGGACATAATCATGTCATTGCAAGACATGCTCCTCCCAAGCACCAGGAAAACACAGTCTGCGTGCTGCCTAGCAGAGTTGCGCCTCAAACAGTAGGTTTTCCACCCCACAGGTCTCTGGGAGCAGGTCCTTCTCTTGTCTTCTTTCAGCCGTTCATGGTGGTGAGGAGGAAGGTGACTTTCTGCAGAGAGATATTAAGATCTTCCCTCCCACCTGGGATGTTTCAGCTACAACAGGCTGCACCAAGCCCCATTCCCCTTGGAGGCCTTGTCGGTCTGGGAAAGGATGGACAGATGATAAATGGGGAAATATTACAGGCTAAATTCTGTCTGTGGTTATGCAGGGCTAAATGTGAATTATGACAGTGAGTTTACTGCTGATTTACACCGGACTGAGGGAGAGCTGGGTTGGGGCAGCTGCTTCCATAGGCGTAGTGTTATATGGGCTCTTAGGCACCAGTGTGAGGAGCAGAAGCGGAGGAGTCTCCGTCCCCTTACGCTTTCCCTTTGCATATTGCAACGCGTGTTGGAAATACGATGTCATTTGCTTCAGCCTGCACATTTGTCTAGTGGCTTTGCCCACTGTGGCCTCTTCTGGCTTTTGGATTTGTTGCTTGGACCCATACAAGCTCCCTTTTCCCTGATCTACTAATCTTACATGTTTTCTTGAAATGAAATGGTTAGCATGCAAAGCAACTCATATTAATCTCTGTCCATTGCTGCAAGGCAAACTTTTCCTTGCTGTAAATTGCAAATTTTACCAGGATCTGAGCTTGAACACAGAAGCCAATATAATATACGCTGATATGGGTAAACTCGCTATGAGTCTCAAGTGGCCATATACCAAGCCAAATCCCGAAGTCAAGAATTAGGCAGTTTTATACTAACAGTGAAGCTGGCTTACTGTGTTATTGGCATACGTGAGAATTAATCATATCCTGCAACAACGTTCACAGGATGCGTTTGATTTATTACTAATCCTGTACACTCGTGCAGCTGCTGATCTGCTGCCAGAGGGTATCGTAATGATTCAGCTGGCACCCCTGTTGCGATGGCCATCAACATAGCCAACAGCACGTGTCGGATCGGTCGAACTCAGCAATACTATTGCATTTGCTACCTGAGCTGAAAAATCAAGCCCTGTAGCTGTGGATTTAAGTTTGTCTCCTATATAGAGAGTAAGAATATATTATTCTTATATATTCTTATACAAGGATAAGAATGTATAATGTGCGCAGACCGGGGGAGCTTGTATAAAATCAAAAATATTTCAAAATATTCAAATCTGCTGAACAAAACTGATTTTGGCTCAGACTATGGTAGTTTCTATCACCCAGCTGCCCTGTGCTAGGTGCTCAGCAGCAGAGGTGTGTGGGGAAGCTGTGCCTCACCCTGAGGCTGAGATGGTTTGTGATCAAGAATGGAAAGACACAGCTACTGCAGTGCTGTCTTCCCAAAACACAGCTGACACTCCTGAGATTAGGCCACAGAAAGAGGACAGGGAAGAAATTAAGCTCTCGTTCTTGGAGGGTTTCTTGCCTTGTTTTTATCCTGGGCCTTACCTGGTATAGGGCATTTCAGAATTTAATATTCACCACCAAATATTTGGAACAATTGAAGCACATAGCCTTTACTTGACAGTATTTATATTACACGTTCCTCTTAACGTTTAAAAAAAATTGCAAATTAAAGGGTTTTTTTATTTTTATTTTTTAGTGAAAGTCAAAACAGATTGTTAGGAATTTTCCCACTTTTTTACCACCAAGTATGACTTTTAGCAAAACATGAGTTTGCAGGGCATTTTGGCATGAGTGCTTTCTCTGCCAAAAAACTACTTTCATCCACGTTTTTCCAGTTTACCAAAACAGCACCTTTGCCCAGGGGCTGACCATGCAGACAGCACTAAATGTATCTGTTGACCAGGAAAGGACTATGTCCATCCTCACACCAACAGGCTCGTTAGAGGTACCCATGGCGGAAGGAGATTAGATATATGCAGTTCAGCTCGTTCCCTGTGGAAAAGCCTGCTTTGTGCAGACCAGGAGAGTCTCATTTTCAGAGCAAGAGTGATGTATTTCCAAAGGTGAAGGTGAAATGCAAGGTGAAGATAGCTGCTCAAGAGGGTCCCACTGAGCTCAAGGCTGAGTCAGAAGACTTTGCTCTGCCAGGATGTGTAGTCACGTCATGAGCTGGGCCTTGCTTTAATTCCCCCCAAACCAGGGATTTAATGGCAGTAGTGGTTTAAATGCACATAACCCATAGTCTTGGATATCAAGATATAAGCCTTTACCTGTGTTTTTAGCACTGAGATAGCGTTTTCGCTTGACCTCCCCATCTCCTTCCACCCCAGCCAATAAAGCAGGGGTAAGGTGGTGCACAGCAGAAGACCCCTGCATCTTCTGGGGACCCTTCCCCGTGGCAGGGTCCTCCTCAGGCACAGGCAGGACATCTGTCACCCAATGTGGGTGACCCTGGGGCAGAGAGCCCGGTCAGGCCTTGTCCAGCCTGGCTGCTAATTATCCCGCAAGGAGAGGGAACCGGCTGTGCAAATTGTGAAACATGAGGGCTGTCGGCATCAGAGTGGATTCGCACTGCAGATGACAGGCATGACCTGCTTTTCCTGCTTTGTTTATTTATTCGGTGACACGCTGTCATTTGGTGAATAATCGGGAGTTTTCCTCTCGGGAGTTTCTCTCTTGTTCCTTCAGTACTGAGGATAACCAGGGTGGGGATGAGGACAGACACCCCACTCCCTGACTCTGGCAGGTCTTCGGTGATGTCCCCGTTATACTGGGGGGAACCAAATGAAATGGGTGCAGCGCATGATCCCCAAAATCCTGGGAGGAGACTAGGGATCCCCCATCCGCCTCAGGGGAGAGCAGCGAAGTTGATGGGACTAGAGGAATCCCATCCCAGTCTCCTGCTCTGCTGTCTCTTGAACTAACTTCCAGCAGAGCGGCCGCTGCATCCCATTCCCATGCGGCCGGTGGTGCGAGCTCCACACGGTGCTCACCAGGAAGGGCTTCTCCCACATCGCCGCCTGCTTTTCGTTACTCACCTCCATTTAACAATGTAGAGGGCAGGGAAGGAGCAGTCCCACCGCTTCAAACACCCCAAACACAATCTGTTGCAGCTGGGCAATTCTAGTCATCTCAGGTGTATAAGGTCTGATTAAACTGTGATGGTACATAATGCACAGCACCTTCAGGATTGTGTTCAAAATTGCTTTGGCATAGCCATCCACTAGCCCTGGTTCTCGCTGAAATACATACATCATTAGAGCAACAACTATGCATTAAATTTTCACATAACCATATGCATATGTATGGGAAAGAGTCCATAAAACAAGCAAACTGCCAGCCTTCTTGCAGCAAACTGGTTTTATTCTGTGTACGCGTTCAAGGAGAGGAAGGTGGGTTCTGAGTTAGGACATTTCTTGTTGTGCCAAGAATGGAGATACCAGTCCAAGCGGGAAAAAAGCCAATTCAAACACTTCGAAAAAGTGGTCAGCCTCTCAGCAGCTGGGCTTCATCATTTACTGGCACGTCACCCCCAAATGAGGTGCCTCAAGGTCACTGCAACCCTGAGTCTCTATTTGGGCTGAACCAAGACCAGCCCTCTGTGCGCTAACGGTGTGTGATGTTCGGCCACAAACTCTCTTGGCAGTGCACCAGGGCAGCATTAGCCACCAAACATTTTGCGTGAGATGTGGCAGCACGTTTAGGTGTGGGGACATTCAGGCCTCCCTTAACTGATTTCCCAACCAAAACCTAATAAGTTCAGCAGGAGTCTTGCTGTCACCCCCTCTTGCTCCTCAAGCTGCCTGATGATAATTATAAATCATAATTATAGAATTATAATGATAAGCCAATTACTAGAGCAAGGCATCTTTTCAAAATCGCTTAACAGAAAGAAGTGCAAACGTTCTCTGAATTCATGCTTTTGCAAACTGATTCTGACAGCCTCTCCTCTGCTGACAGCACCTCACGTCTGCCGTACCGAGCACAACAGCAGCCTCAGCACGGGTCACTACCTACACAATGGTTGCATTTTTATTTTACTGCTTTGCATATCTTACAGTGAGGTCCAGCAAAGTGAAAAGGCATGAGACAGGGATCCCACCATCCTGTGTGGCTGTGGAACTGGGTGTGCTGTGAGCGTTTTGCAGGTGCAGGATGACAGAGGGCACAAGTCCTGTGCATTTTCAAGATAGGTGAGCCTGCGCTCTTTGCTCTTGCCCAGAGCAGCCACCTCTATAAAAGCTCATGACAGGGAGGCAATGAGCTGGGCAATGCTCTCATTCCCATCAAACTCTTGTTTTCCTCAGCATGAATGCCTCAAGCATTCTGCTTTTTCCTTATTTGCACATGAAGTCAGGCAATCCTTCAAGCGGATGTGGCATCCTGAAGCTGACTTTGTTCTTAAAATGTGCGTTTGAATAACCAAGTGCTCCTCTTTGCTCTCCTGAAGCCTGTCGTGGCAGGGCTTGGCAGGCAGCTTGCACATGGCCAGGGGCACCTCTGTGCTCAGACAGGGTGCATGGGGACAGCCACGCCACCAAGTTCCTCCATGGAGCAAGCACAATGGCCTGGCCACCAGCTGGGTGCTCCACGGGGAGCTGAGGTGGTCCCATGCCTCCTGTGCCCTGCTGTGCTTGGCGGGGAGGGCACTGCTGAGTGTATCTCCTCACCTCGCCCGGATCCCTCCCTGGCCATCTCTTTCTTGTAACAGGGATTTTTTGCATCCAACATGTAGGGTCAGCTCCTCCAGCCTGGCCAATGCTGGATGCAAAGCAGTCTCGAGTGCTTTTTGGAGTGATTTGAGGTGCAGCCGTCCTAGGAGGTATCATCCCTCCAGGAAACCTCAGGTGGCTCCAGTACCAGTGTTTCCCATGGCCATGAGCTCAGGGAAGAGCAAGAGCATCATGGTTGCTCAAAAAAGGAAATGCCCAGGTAAAGCCAGGTTATGTTTATGCCTCCAGAGCATGCTGGCATCCTTAAACACATCTTAGAGATGCTTTAGCCATAATTCTGGTCCTCAAGCTGCTGCCAGTAGAGGCAGGGCATTTGGTTGAAGGAGGGAGCAGCAGGGCACAAGCCACCTGCTCCCATCCCATGGCCTGAGCTGCTGGTGAGGCACAAGGAGCAGCGCTGGAGAAACAGCCCCATCCGCATGAACACTCATCCACAGAGGGCTGTGCAGCAGGGGCTAGGTTTGTCATATTCATGTCGCTTTAGGCTCTGCTAGCTTCAGATGAAGAAGAAGTTTGGGGTAGTCCAGCTCCCCGGTTCTGCTCTGTAATTAAGTCTAAATGCCACTTTTCAGTTGGAGGAAACCAGAGGCCACTGCAGATTGCACTGGGGGTTAGCCATGACCTTCAGAAAACAATGGAAAAATACGCTGAGTTAGCTGTCCTTTGTCAAAATGCTAAATAACAGCCCTGCCAAAGTTGGTAAATATTCCATCGAAGGCACAGGAGGCCACAAAGAGCATGTTTTAACAGTCATCAGTACAAAATTTGCATCTGGCAAAGATCTTACTCTGCACCGAGAGCCACGTGAGCTTTCGGAGTTAGCATTGCGCCTTGAATGCATTTTTCACCCGACCTCCTCGTTTCTAAGGATGCCGTTATCAAGAGAACCCAGTTTTATTATTAAGCAGCAAATCAATCCAGCTATGCCGAGTGCAGTCCAATTATTGCTTGTAGTTACTGTAGGCTGAAGAAGTCATAAATAAATGAATGTGCTTGGAGGTATTTAACATTTCAGCCCCGCCGTAAGCACCCAGACCATCGTTGGCGCTGCGTGCGCCAGCTGGGCATCGATCCTACTGTGAGTTGCTTGGTTTTGGGGGCATTTTTGGTTGGTGCAGCAGGGCAGCGCGGTCAGAGGGTCACGGTGCTCCACGCTGGCCCAGACAATTGCAGGATAATCGGGGGTAAATGCAGATTCCTTTTTTCTTTTGTTTCCCAGGGCGGAGGCAGGGCAGGGGCCTCTTCCTGCTCCTCTCGCTCTCACCGGGTGGGAGCAGAGCAAATGCAGGCTCATGTGTCGGTCCGTGGGCGCAGGAAAGCCAAGAAAAGGTGCTTTGCAAAAGCCCAGCCAGCTCCTGTGGGGACAGGCCTGAACCCAGTGCTCGCTTGCCTTCTCTTACCGCTATTCCCAAAGCACCCCAGCTGTTTGGTTTTGTGTTTCAAACCTTATTTTTAGAGGGTTTGGGTTGTTCAGTGGAAATAAAGCATTTTGTAGTATACAGGCACCTAGTTACTCATTACCTCGTTAGCACAATGATGTATGAACAGCCGCTCAAGTAAAATGACGCTCAACTGCAACATAAACACAGTCACTGTTAAACGGACTCATTTAAAAAAAAGCATTCCTTACATCTGGCTTTCTTCGGGGGCTTTTTTCCACTTTTCTTTCCCTTCCTTTCCGCCAGACCGTTTTTCTATTTCTGCTCATTAGGATCGTTTCGAAGCGTCCGCCCTCAGTTATCCCAGTTTGGGTGGCAAGCGCTGCAAGGAGGGAAGGTGCCCCCGCGCAGGCAGCTGCCCCGCGGAGCCTGCGCCCACGCCGGTGTCCCTGCCCAGCCGAAGCGGCGTGCACCAGGAGCTCTGCCCATGCTGCGCTCACGGCGAGGAGGGTGCTGGTGTTTAACTTGTCCACTCGTTAGGATTCAACTGTGGGATCAAATGAATCATTTTTTCTAAGCTATTACTACTACTACTACTACTACTACTACTACTACTACTACTATTACTACTTGATGTTTCTGCCAGGGAGTGTAAAAAAATGACATTTGCAATCCTGCACCATCATTTATGTGATTTTGCCCCTCGTCACTTGGGAATGCGGAAATCAGTTGTCTTCACTAGTTTGGCAAAAAAAAAAAAAAAAAAAAAAAAAAAATGA
>JAVJGG010000005.1:7621591-7634783 GCA_035590195.1 Aviceda cuculoides | reverse complement strand
CCACGGGTGACACCGAGCTCCCTGCCCCTCAGCCTCTGCTCCGAGCTCCATATACCTCTGTGCTTACTGCTGATTTTGTTTTTATTTCAAAAAAAAAAAAAAAAAAAAAAAGGCTGATTTTGCATCAAAGCGGGTGGCAGCTTCTCGATTCTGTTTGTCATAAGCAGCAAGCCGTCTTCAGCCATCCAGCAGTTTAAGGATTTTGTTTAGAGGGAATAAAAGGATGAGAGGGAAATGGGGTATTTCCTATGGATTGTCTTGTTTATTTGCTTGGTCTTGCTTGTTTCTCTGCAAGGAGAAATCAGCAGGAAAAAGAACTTCTAGGGAAAGCCATGAATGGGGATGACTTCCAGATTTCTCTCCAGATATTTCGCACAACCCTATGTAAAATATTTGCAAAGCTGCTATTGACATCAGCTCCTCTCAAGGCTTGTGCTTTCCTTCCCTGACAGGAGTAGAATGGCCTGCTACGGGGTCTCCACTCTCCAGTTCTGGGTGCTATCTGAATTTCAGTTGAAATAACTATCTGAAACCCTGAGATCTGCCATCCTTCTTCTCAGGAGGAGCCTTGTAGCCTTCTCCTCATTCCCATGGACATGGTGCCATGGAAAGCCACCAGGCCAGAGACCAGCCACATCCTGATCTCCAGAGCTTCTCCCACAGGATTGAATAGCAAAGCAGTGGCTGCTGCACGGTGCCCCAGTTGCTCTAAAGAATCAAAGGCTGTAGCACACTTCACACAATGTATCGGCCTTGAAAGTTAAAATCGAGTGACATGACTTGAAAAAACCTTCATATTTCTAGGTGGGGTCCAGCCAAGAGGCCTGAATTCAGAGGCCATAAGATTTCTCACTTGACTTGGGAAGTGGAAGCGGAAGGGGGCAGGTTTCTGTAGGGTGTGTTGGCACAATCCTTGGACTTTATTGAAGGTCTGCACCAGCTCAAAATCTGAGTTTGTGTGCTTTTCCTAGAGCGTTTATTTATTTTGGCCACATGCAGGTGGAAGTGCTAAGCCCAGCGCTGGCGGCTGCAGGAACAGTGATGCTATAAGGGATCTGGGAATAAGCGTGCAGAGAGACAACCTACCTGATCGCCACTGGAAAAACCCACCATTCACCACCAATTATCACACTCAAGGTCTGAAAAGAGGCTACAATTATTCCCTGCTCCAAGTCTAGAGCAAATCAGCACTTTCCCTGTAATTGCAGTGTAGTAACTATTGTAGATGTTGACTTTTTAATAGCAAACACTGCTCAAGCATTAGATTTACAGTCATGTTAGTTAGCTTTAGTGACTTGGGAATCAATTACCTTGCTGTACAACGTGACCAAAGATTATAGGGTAGCCCTTATAATAATTTGCACTGCCATCTAGGAGTGAAACTGTAACTTCAATGTCTCACGTGGAAAGACACTCTGTTTGCACAATAATAATTCCAGTAATAATAATAATAGCCATAAAAAGGGGAAAGGAGGAAAATGGTGATTACAAAATAGGGGAAGACCTGTGTTGAAATAGGGCACGGGGAGGTGTTGGGAACTTTGCCATTCTCAATTATTTTTCAGAATGATAACAGCGGTAGCATTTTGTTAATGGATGTGTTTTACCAGTTCAGTTCACTCGGGTTGGCAAGTGCGGCTGCATGGCTCTGCCCCGGCAGAAGGGTTGTCCCAGCCCAGTCGTTGGGACACACAGCCAGCGTGTCGTGTCACCAGCAACACAAAACCTGCTATCGGCCCCCGTTAACCACTTGCCCTCTTGATTGATGTCAGCACTGCTGATTTCTAGGATCAGTTTTGCAGGCAGCATTTTTCCCATTTCCTGCCCACCTCTCTGCCTCCCAGCACTTGTTCCCACACTTGACTCCTTTCTCCTGCTTGGAACAGGAAAAACTTGTGCCTATTTCTACAGGCCACTCTGCACAAAGAAACCATCTTTCCTTTAACTCCTTTGAAACAAGACCACCCAGGTCAGCTTTTCAGTCTGTGTTTCCAAGCAAATTATGGAGACAGAACATTAATTAAATTTTTTTTCCTCTTGCAAAGAAGTTGCCACTGTGACCCTTTAACTATTGGCTTTGTCCATTTTCTTCTCATTTATTTCCCATTTATTTCAGTCCTCACTTCACATGAAGCTGGCAGCTGAGCTTTTTGAATCTTCCAAGCACAGTGGTCCCTCATGAAACAACGACCAGTAAAACTACATGAAAAATGGTTACTGTCATTATAAGATGGACTAGGACAGGGTCTTCTGTATGCGAGTGTTCATCACTGCAGTAAAAACTTTATGCTAATATATCAGACTATTCCCTTGACTCTAACCAGCAAAGCACACTTTCTTTTTAAAATTGCTAAGGCTCAAAAATATTAAGACTGCCTCAAAATAATGGAATTAATAAAATGCGCAGAGTTGGGCTCTCTTCTCTTTCACCTTCTGGAATCAGCCCAGAAGAGCAGGTTTTCAGAAAAACGTCATCTGTCATGAGATTTGGCAACCTTGTGCTCTCAGATCGTAAGGTCACTGCCACCGCAGAAAGGCAGCTGTCTCTGGAATGAGGAGGAAGGGGAGAAGCTGACTTTTTATGAATCAGCATGCTGCCTGGAGGCAGGCACCTCCATCCTTCCCCACAAAAATGAAGCAGGGGATGAAAAGTTGAGCAAGGGGAGCATTTCCGAAGCCACAGCTAGTAGGTGAAACCTTCACCCTTTCCATGCGTGGGCTCCGTAGTTTGAGACCTCCCTCAGGATGTACGAATTCGAGCTTCTCATCTCTTTTTTGTGGAGGAAGCATCCGTGCCACTTACCCTACAGCCTCGCACGTGTCTGCAAGGCCTGTCACAGCCATTAGGTGAAAGACGCAACGAGTCGTCAAAGCAGGCGTCGACACCCAAGACTCTCCCGGCCCAAATAGCAGCCAGCAGGGAGTGCCAGGTGCCACCAGTGGGCCACTTCCAGGCCCTCCCGCGCCTTTCGGGACTGGTCTCTAGCAGCTCGGGGTGGGGTGGCCCCGTGCGAGCACAGCGAGACTTCGCAGAGACATTGCTGGGAGCAAACCGCGCAGACCACGGAGTGCTCGGAAACCAGACCGCCACCGAGTGTGGAGGGGAAATGAGCAACCTTGATGGAGTGAATTAATCAAGCACTTCAATCTCCTTAGCTGAGGGTTAATAGTCTTGCGGTGGCCGCCCTGCACGGGGTATCAGGAGAGCTGGATTTTATTCCTGGTGTGCTTCAGTAATGAAAAGGAAATTCTGTTCAGATGAGCGATAGAAGCCCGTGTTCCCAGAAACGTCAGATATGCAGCAATTAGACTCAAGTTATACAGTAAATCAAGTAACACTGAGCCTTTTGCTCTAGTAGAGCACCATTATGACTAGTGCTATGTTTATTTAGAAGATGCTGAGCCCATTTTAAATGTTTTCATATTAAATGTAATTTGGGTATTTGTTATTAAAGCAATTGGCTGGGCCTAAATGCAAACATCATTCGTCAGATAAATATTTTCCAGCAAATAAGATCTGTTCATTGCACTTTTATGACATGAAGGCTTACTTGCTCCGAGATTTATTTTCTGTTTGCTTCCTCTCTTTGCAAGGCTTGCCTCATAAAGATTAAAAAAGCCAAAGTGAACCAAAGTGTAAAGTAGAAATCGCCGATTAAACTGTCAGAAATGGAGCAGCCTTTGTTAATCACCGATTCATTAGCTGGGGGAAGAAGAGGGGTCTCTAGTTAGCACAGAGGCTTTCATGTCACAAGGTCTGTGATTTATTCCCAGGGCTCGCTCTCTCCAATTTGGTACAGGATCTTACTCAGGTAAATTGATCTCTCTCTGACGTCATTTTCCCATCTGTTCAACTTAGGTAACGATCTTGCCTCACAGAGATAATGAAAACTTTCAATAAGAAGAAAAGGTTACCTTATAAACCACACCTGCATCTGAAATTAGGCTACCCGCTACTAACACCTACAAGAGCTTTGGCTAGAACAGCTATTTCCTGCTACAGCCAGGAGGTTTCCCTCATTTTGTTTTGTGAGCAAGCAATGGAGTAGATTAAAACACTTTAAAAAATAAAAAAAATATGACCAAAAAGTAACAGAAATTGGAAAGCAAGCTTACAGCACTTTTTTTTTTCAATTGCTAAAATTGTCATTTGGCTGTGTCACTTTAGTATCTCATGAGCACTTTTTTTAATGTTGCAGTGATGTATTGAAAGCATTGTCTGACTGGCTTTTGATTTTTTTACAATTTATTTAGCAAAAGCTGTTAACAATTATTTCAATGCCATTGTGGAATGTCCTCAGTATTTTCTACAAAATGCGGCACCCTTTGAAATAGAAAGCTTTTCCAACCGGTGTAAGTTTTGCAGTCCTCAGTAGAAGGCAGTGTAAAACTACAAAAACATTGTTCAAATCTGACATCATGCAAATTACAAAGGCTACTTCAGTACAAAAAGCCAAAGGAATGAGAATTAGGGGGTTTTTAATTCTTTTATACAAAATAAAGTCCTTTGTTATGTAGCTCCATGCAAGAGTTACATGTAGAGTTTGCTTAACAGGAGGCGTGCTTCTGGGCTCAGACCTCTCAGCTGACTCATTTGATGTCCTTCACAATCACCTGTGCTGCTTTTTGTCGTCCAAGAAGGCTTTTGGGTGGCTTTCACCAGCCCTGGTCCACTGCAACATCTGAGGACAGCATGGGGAGAATAACCTTGCCTTTCTTCAGCCTCGTTCTCAGGTTCTTGCTGTTTACTCAGCTGGGCCCTTGCAGAGATGAGGTTGGTTCACTTGCCTTTGGAGGAATGGGATTTCCTCTTATTAGCTGCATTTTCTTTCTGTCTGCACTGTGGTCATGTCAGCGGTCTGCAAGCCTCTCTCGGGGTCTCCCCCACCCAAACAGTGCCCTTCGCCAGCAGCACGAGTGTTTTCTGGTTTTAACTCCGTGCTTCCACCACCCACCTCTGCTTCTCCCCTCCCCTCCCCTGGGGAAAGGCCTCCCCATCGCACACCACCGGCCAGCCCATTTTATGGATGGAAGGGAGCCGAGCCACATCCACTCCCTCCTGCGTTGTTCTGCTTTCAGGCCATTTCTGGTGAAAACGACAATATTCTGGGAATGGGAAGAAGTTCCTGAGACAGAGCTTCGCTCAGCTTTGAAGAAAAGGGCAGCGGGGTCCCATGTGTCCCCTCTGCCCCATGGGAGGGTAGAAGGGATTGGTGAGGACCCGACCTCCAGCAGAGAGGGGAACGTCTCACCCCTCCTATTCCTCCTGCAAGGACAGGGATGGCTCCCAGCACTTCCCATTGGGAAGATTTCCTTCTCTCTTCCCCTCGCTTCCAGCCCCAGGTGGGTGCAAAGCGTGGGGGACCGCGAGAACAGCCCCTTTCCCCGGCATCACTCCACCGAGGCGTAGGTCACCCAGGGAAGGCTGGTGGAACACCCGGCTCATCTTTATTCCCTTATGCACACTTCAGCTGTTTGCTTTGTTTGGCCTCTTGGATGCCGGGATTACCCGGAGCTAAATGGGACACGGGCGACTTACCCGTGACTCCTGCCCCTCTCCGCACCAGCCCCAGGCTGGAGCTGGAGGCAGCGGGTGGGATTTGCCAGCCTGTGGGTCACAGCACCAAACAGCTGGAGTTGGCTTGTCCCCACCATCCGTTTGAGCTGCCTCGCGAAGACTGAGCTTCGTTTGCCTGCATAATAATCCTGCCAGCATGCACTTTCTTCGCCTAATGAAGGGAGGATTTATTGCACTGACTCTTTGGGAACGTCAAGGTCTGCTTACTGCCCTCTTCTCTCTGAGATCCTTTAAGTAGAGTCTGTGTGAAAATTAATCAGATGCCCTGGAGGCTTATTTTGTCCAAAGCTAAAGTCCTGCTTCTCCCTTCCCCCCCTCCTTTTGTGCCCCAATTACTTAAGGGATTGTCCTGGAAATTAATGAAAGCGTGGCATGGGTAATAACACCCAGGGTTCATCTCAGAAGTGAAGCGTTTCTGTGGAAGGCTTAACTAGAAACATCTCGTGGTTCACTCAGTAAGCTTGGAGATCTTCCCAGTTCAAAGTATGCTGCACCATGACAGTTGATATTGCATATGCCCTATCTCCTAAATTATTTGCAGGTCCAGATTCAGTTATATGAGTCAGGTCCTGCTCCTGAATAATTGCATTTCACTTGTCTGAATTGAGATCCCTGTGGTTTCCACCTGGTTTCCAAAGTTCTCAGCATGAATTATCTCAAGGACACAATTCATCCCAACCTGTTATAGAGGGAAAATGAGGTGATGGGGACAGGTTTGGTAGTGGTACCACTTGCTGGCCCCAGCCCATGGAGTGGGTGAGAGCAGCCTGGTGGCTTGGGTGACTCGTTGGGTCATGTTAGTCCCTTTTCTACTTCCCAGCGTTGAGGCACATTTGGTGCATGGGGGATACAGATTGTCTCAGCTGAAAAGAGGTGAGGACACTTGCTTCTTCTCCAGCCGACTTACGTCAGAGCAGACAAGACAGTGCTATACCATGAATTTCAGAGGAACTGCATGAATTAACTCATAAGCTAACCTGATGCTTCATTTTCTGGGGCTGGCTGACCCTTGTCATGGTTAGAATAAGTCAGCTGCATTGATTTATAGTGGGATTCATGTGCCTAACGTTATATCATCTCTGAGAATGGATTTCAGTTCCCAAGTTACTTAGGTCCGTGTTGCTTTTTAAGTTTTGGTGCTTTTTAATTTTTTACTGCCACTCAAATATTATGAGCTGTGCAATCAATGGGAGTTAGGTCCTTAAACACCTCCCACAGGGAGGTAGGCAGTTAGATACCTTCAGCAAATCCTAAATATTCTTTGAAAACATTTTCCTCACCTTCCATGGGTTTCAGATGTACCATACGGGGGAAATGACACCCAGTTCTGTAAAGCACTGCACCACTTACGGATGCAAATCGTTGTGTAAGTGTGAATATTACTTCATGACATGACATCTCCTCCAACGCGTTAGTGCTAATTAATGCAATTCTTGGATAGACAATATTCATTAAGTTTTTCTGAAAATACTAGAAATGTTCATGTAACAGCTCACACATTTTGATGGCACCCACAGTCCTATCACCACGTTCACCGTAAAGTATTTTGATACTTTAATCTTTGCTAACAAGAGTGGAAATGAATCGTCAGCAGTAGTTCTCCAGCACAAGGCCATGGTGTTTCTTCCTTGCTTTGTTATCAGGAACCAATAAAAAGGAATCAGCGTGTTGTTATTTTGGCACAGAGGCATCTGGCTTCTGGAGGTTTCCCTCTGTTTATGTCAAAGTTAAGTATTTGGGTTACTGTTCTCTTTTTGGGACTTGCCATGATACGAACCAGCTTGGAAGAAACGCAGCTATCACCTGCTTCTAATCATTGCAATGACAGCAGCTCTGCTGCCTCCAGACTAAATTTTTGTTACCGGGCCTTATTGTTTGGGTACTGACAACTCCAGAGACCTTGTGAAATTACAGAAGCTCCTTGAAGAAAAGGACTTTTGCTACTGCTGCTGAATTACGACTAGGAAATTTAGAGAGGCATGTGCATGAGGAGAACGCTTTTTGTTCCTGAAAGGATGCTGTTGAGGGAATCTGAATTACAGCGTGTATGTGTGGGAGAGGAAGAAGGGGAGAGCGAACTCCAGGTGGCACAAGGCGTTGCCTCTGCACTGCAATGCAGCCATCCTTCTGCAGGCTTTAATTGGGCTGGTGGGCTTTGGCAGCTGTTTCGCTGAGCCAGCAGCGAGCCTTGCATGCATTACGATGCTTTATCGATGTCCTCCTTGGACTAGTGGTCCCAGTTTTGGTGGCCTCACAGCTACCAGCATCTAAGCAGCCATCCGAAGGTGTCCCAGGTAGGGACACAGCAGGCCGCGTGCCCAGCAGTCTACGCCTACCCCAAGGGATGGTGCCCCCCAGTTTATTAGCTCAATTTCCCACACATCGAACAGCCCTGAGCGCCATTCTGCCCTCATATGTGTTTGCCCATCTGTGAAACGAGGCTGGCAGCTCTCCCCCACATCATGGGAGGGCTGCAAGGATGGGTTAACTGCAGCTGCAGAGCTTTGCAAGTGATGCCACGTAACTGCAGACAGCAGTTGCTCTTCATCCAGGAGGCCCTTTAACATCCTCTGCTGCCCCAGTTCACTGACGTGCCTGAAATGGGCAGGGCTGGAAGGAAGGAATGGATCCCAAAAGCATGATCTTCCCCTTGGAGGCTTCTCCCACTCTTCCACCCAGGATAGGTTTTCTTATTGTTGCGGTCTGCAGCCACTCCGAGAGCTTTCGTTCCTCTCTACTTACAGACCCCAAATAGTCTGCAAATGCTGGTCTATACCCTCCACAGACCATCTCTTCCACCCCGCTGCGCTTGTAGCTCAGGGTGCCACCCTGCTATCAGGGAATCGGCCCAGATCTGGCCAGAGTTTTTCTAGGAAAGAGGTGTGCAATGAACCAATGAGGAGATATGGAGCAAATTCCTTGTCCAGTTTTGGGGGAAAACAACTCTTTCTGATTGAGCTTTCATAATCAACTCTCGGCAGGGACAATGCTCCACTGTCTTTCTGTGTTATAAGAACTAGTTCCCATTTCTTAGTTCTTTGTTAGCTCCATCAGATACCTAGAGGATGTTATCTCCACTCAGACCAGTGATTTATTTCTATTACAAATGTTGCATCATGAATTAGAGGGTTAAGGAAATGTAGCAGGAATATCTCCCACCACTGCAGGAAATTTTAAGCCTTTGTACCAAATCATACTGAACTTCCTTTTGGGGGAGTGTTATGCTTGTGGTCCTGGATGGGTAGGAAAAGTAATGTCCTTACAAGCGACCTGAGGAGGATGCACCTTGCATTTTCACAAGTGTGATGATCCAGCCTCTCTTTCTGCGTGGTGGGTCTCAAAGGCTGCAGACATGCTGAGCCGTTGCACCTGGGAAACCAAGGGGCTCCCTCCCCATTTCTACCCCAGCCAGTTTCCATGACATGACACCTGACATTCAATTGGACTGTGACTCAGGTCCTTCCCTGTGACATAAAGCAACTGATGCCCCAAAGATGTTGGAGGACACCATCAGGATCACAAAGTGATGGGATGTTCGTTGGGCACCTCTGGTGGACGTCCCCACCATAACACGGGGCATGAGAAAGGATGCTTTCCTCCTGCCTCCAGACTAGTCCAAAACCCATGCCTGTTTATCCAGGCTTTGCGCGGAAGGACGAGATTGGACTATTTCAGGGAGCCTGTAATTTCAAGATAAGCCTAATGAAACTCCCCACACCTGCACTGAAAGCTGAAAATTGCAATTCTGGGCAGAGTGAGCCTTGCTTTCCAGTTTTTGCTGCTATGCATGAAACAAATTACTTTTCAATTAGAGGCTTCCAATCTCTGTTGCTGCTTCTTTAACCCACCAGGCGAGCTCTTTTACCACCATCTAAATAATGCTGCACCACACCCTGGCTCTGCTCTGGGTTTGGAGACAGATCCTGCCGGGGGAGGATGAGTTACCTCGAAGGGCAACATGTGCCATGCAGCAATGGGTGGGGAAATTGCCTTGAGGCTTTGCAAGTTGAAGGATCTTTCTACCCCAAGGGCAAAGTCCGTTGCCTTAGCATATTCCTGTAGAGCAACAAGCACAAGCAGGGACCTGCATGGTGAGTGCACCTTTGAAGCAGCTTCACCTCCTGCTTTAGTGAAAGACAGCCTGGGAAGGTGATTTTTTCATTGCTAGTCCCAAGCAGGGTTCAGGAGCAGGGCTGAACCATGGCTGGGGTTCAGGCTTACGTGGTCTTCTTCGCCACCGTCACTGAAGATGACAGAACCTCCTTTAGATATGTTGTTACCTCCACTGAAAGAAAAGACCAAAACAGAATTTACGAGGCAACTTGAAGCTTTACCCCTCTCTGAAATTATGGGTTTAAAATTCCAAGAGGTTTTAAAGTTTGTGTTTTGGTGGTTTGCCCCTTGGGGGTACTTCAGCAGCCAGATCTAGACGTGGATTAGATGCGACCCGAAAACCTGAACAGGATCTAGCTTTACCCTTGCAACGTAGCTGTGGTCACTCTGCTTTTCAGGGGCAAAGATGGGCAACTCTACTGCCTCTTGGCACTGTATTGTGACCTCGGGATTGCCTTCAGGACAGAGTTGGGCCACTTCAGCCTCTTACTGTTAACCCTCAGCAGTCGGAGGCCAGAACTGCCTCTGTATTTATCCCCTTAACCAAAGCCAGCCCCTTGGGTGGAGCGAGCTGGATGGGTGAGCCTGCCTGTGGCTGCATACACAGCTCGGGTTTTATCATGTCTGTGCCCTTAAAGAGAGGAGAGGGAACTGCGCTCATGCTCTAGTATTTGGCTACTGCACCCAAGAGCACTTCACAGCCCACTGGCCCCCCAAGCCCAATGCAGAGGAGAGGACATCAAGGCTCGTGGCAACTCCATGCTGGCATTGTCTTGGCTTTCGGTCCGACAAGCAGATCAAACCCAGAAACACCCCCAGCTAAACTCAGACATCCAGCTCGTTCACCACCACCATGTTGGGAGAGCGACTTTGTCATCTTCCTACAGGGCAAAGAGGAAATTTCCTGCATCCCGTGCTCCATCCTCGCCACGAGCATCCTTGCAGTGGCATAAATGCCAGCTGAAATCAAGTGAAGGAAAGGGCTCACCTCCACACCTCCTCTCCCAAAGCAGACCTCTTTCTGGCCAGCCTGCACCAGATCGTGCCACAATGGCAACCTCAGGGTTCTACCTGGTGGGAATAAGTGCAGGCCTGGAAAGAAAATGCCAACAGGGAGGCCAAGCAGCGGCACTAAGTCAGAGCTCTAACTGCAGGCGGTGTGGGTGCTTCACACCGTGCTTGTTTAAACCGAAAAATCAACACTTTTTGGCATCTCACAGACATTGTCCTTCTTGACTGATCTAATTATTTAATGGCAATACCCTTGCACCAGGACTACAGCTAGTGTAAAGATGCTTTATTCCCGGGCAGCATCCTCTGCTGGTGGGTGCACATTTACACCATCACAAGTTGCATCCTTCTCCCAGCTGGAGGAAGGGGTGGAAATCAGGAGTGCCCCCCTCAGCACCAGGGCTGCAGCCTGGCAGGAGCTGCTCTGCCTGCCCACCCCCACGGGTGCCCAGGGCCTTCGCTGCCCTCCTCTTCCTCCCAGCTGGGGCTGCGTGAGCCGCTCTCGGAGCAAGCATCCCCGCTGCTTTCGGCCCTCACCATTATCATTTCGAGGTGTGCACGCGTGGGTCGGGGCGGGGGGGGAATGAATACCCCCCCCACCTCCGCACCCTTCCTCCCTCCGTCCTTCCATCCCTTCATCTTCCTCCCAGAGGCGGGCGGGGGGGAGACCCTTCCTCCCTCCATCCTTCCATCCCTTCATCTTCCTCTCAGAGGCGGGGAGCAGGGGGGAGAGCCCCACATGTTGGCAGGCCCGAGCCGGGTTCATCTGTTTCACATGACCCAGCGCCAACTGCCGCTCGCTGCCCTCCTCCTCCCTCCTTCCTCCCCCTCCTCCTCCTCCCCCTCCTCCTCCTCCTCCCCGGCTCCAGCCTCGCAGCCTCGCAGCGCGCCGGCGGGCGGGGAAAGGAGGGGGGGGGTGTCGGTCGCCAGGGCAACGCCCGGGCCGCGGAGCCCCCCAGCCCGGGCCGGCCGCCCCCCCGTGCCTCCGGCCCTTGCCATGGCAGAGGCTGGCAGGCACGGAGCCCCTTGTCCCTAGGACGTGGAGGAGCCCGAGGCTGGCACTAGTCACCCCAAGGCAAATGCTGAGCTCTGGGGGTCCCAGTGCCCCCCATCCTCGCCGGGCATGGTGTCCGTGGGCTGGCTGACACACAATATTCCAATGTTTTTCTCTCCTGGGTTAGATGGGACTGGGGGCTTGAAAGCCAGAAGCTGCTTTTTCTCTAAATCACTAATATTAACCTCACCCATCTTGGAGAGCAATGGGGACTACATCACTGGAGGTAGCGTTCGGTAGGTCCGCCCCGGAGACCAAACCGGTTCCCCACATCCCGTCTGAGGCAGACAGGCATGGCTGCCCCAGTGAAATAGGGGAAGGCTCTCCTCAGCACCTGTACCACAGGCTCAAAGAATAACTGGGGAACGGTAACGCGAAATTCCGAAGATCACTGGGAAGCAAAAGGGTCGCTCAGACTGGTTCTCTGGAGGAAATGTAGGACTTGCTCTTGCACAATGCTGAGGAGTGCTTCCTAAGTGCTCTGGTCAAAAACCACGGCAGCTTACCTGCCCATCCCTCAGTATTTGATGGCCACACAAAAAGTGTGCCTTTTAGACACTTACACAGTGTCTGTCCTACTTATCCGCAGGTGGGAGTGGAAGGAACCAAGACTGGAAGCACAAGGATCAAAAATGCACAAAAAGCTGCTGGGAACGGCACTCGATGCGAGTTGGACTGGCTGGGGAGAGGCGACTGCCAGCTCACCCTGCAGGCCAGCTCCTGCCATACCGAACCCGGGGCAAGGGCTGCTCTTGATCGCTTCGGGGAGTGCTGGAACAAGCTCTTGGTTTCTAGCATGAGTATCTGCCAGTTTTTTATCACCTTGAGTTCTGTACACCAAAATTTTTAATAGGTTGAAAAAGACGAAGTCAAAGACTCTGATGGAGCAATTAGATCCTGAAAATCAAAAAGTAACAGGTATTTGCTTTGCTGCTACTGCCCTCTTTCACCTTTTCAAACAAACCTTCAGTGGCACAGTATAGAAAAAGGTCTTCCCATATAAATTCATTTATGCTGCAGCGGGAGGTTCAAATAGATTTGAACCAGGAGCAGAGCGAAACTCTGTCACTTGAAGAGCAACCCAGCATCCCATCGGTTCCCTGTTCCTGGCTATGCTTGCCATAAAAAAATAATTAATTCAGAATGATGAATTCCTGGGAAACAGCTACTTTAGGCAAAACAGAGGAGGCATCCGTGGCTTCCCAGTGAGCCCTCTGGATGATGTAATACCAGACCATTTCTCCCTCCTATGCCTCAACTTCCATTTCCACGACCTCTGGTGTAAAGCATCTTATACGTACAAACTGGGTGATGAGAGGCTGGAAGAGCAGCCCCGCGGAAAGAAATCAGGGGGTTTGCGTTGATGGCAAGTTGAATGGGAGTCAGCGGTGTGCCCTGGCAGCCAAAAGTGCCAGCTGTGTCCTGGGGTGCATCAG
>JAVJGG010000005.1:7510483-7612451 GCA_035590195.1 Aviceda cuculoides | reverse complement strand
TCTGTTCTATTAAACCGTTCTTATCTCAACCCACGAGTTTTACTTCTTTTCCCAATTTTCTCCCCCATCCCACTGGGTCAGGGGGGAGCGAGTGAGCAGCTGTGTGGTGCTTAGTTTCTGGCTGGGGTTAAACCACGACAGTCAGCCATCGGCTACTTCTCTTCGCATCGCCATTATCCACATCTACAGCATCTTTCCTGGGCCCATCTTTTCAGCTCCAAAGCTCTATTTGTCACCAAGTTCCCTTGAAAGGGAATGCTAAAAAGGATGCTCCTGTTTCTTTGAATATGCAACAACTTCATTCTCCTACAGAAGTACTGCTAGAAGATGGCAGATGCCTGAGGATATGGTTGGGATATCCTTCCTAGGGATAAAACAACTGGCTTATAGCTAACGTCTACCGTTCCAGAGCATGAAATAGCTTTTCCAACAAGAAATCAACACATGAACAAATTTGAATGGCAGAAGTGCTGTCTAATGGGTTTCTATGTGTTGTATTGAGAAACATTGGTATTTCTGTATCGGCTTATTTCAGAAAGCTCAGCCCATGTTATGTACTGTGTCGCTGACCTTTACAGACAGGACAGGCTATATAGACCTATGCTCCCTATGCCAAGAACCTTGTGCCAAATCAAAATAAAAATCTCCCTCTTGAAAAAATGATTACAAACCAGACTTTCTACTATTGCTTTAGGAAAGACTCAAGGAAATAAGTGGTAGAAATGAGGACCGTATCCAGAAACAACAGTTTCTCCTGACTGTCTCCCCATCCTCAGAGCTTCGAGCCACTGAGGCTCAGGTGGAAACCAGCCTGCCTGAATACGGCGCGTTCTGGTGAAGAGGAAGAGTGTGGGAAGCGAGTGTGCACGAGGGGTTTGGACCTGGACCGCAAGGTAGCACGGGCAGTGCTGCAAACCACAGTGACGTGCACACCAGCGCAGGGTGACGTGCAAGCCCCATGAATGGGACAGACGAACCAGATTTGCACCAACAGTCATCTCGGTCTTTCAGGGATTACAAAGAACTGCAAAAACGAGCAAGTCCCAAGGACAGGTACCTCTGGGCAGGGTCTTGCTTTCTCCCCAGCTGCCCGGCCAGTGCTGCTTCCCACCAAGCGCCGAGTTAGCTGTGGCCATATCCCCTCTCCCCAGGTGCCCGTGCAAGGATCGGCCATGTGGCTCAGCTCTTTGCACGCTATCTCGCAGCCATCCTCATCCCAGTCACCGTCAGTGTTATTTATTAGGTGCTGATGCAGACCAGCAACTGGGGACGATGCTCTGCGAACACATGGCATAAAAAAGAAAGATAGCCTGTTCCTCCAGGATCTTGAATTGTGAGTGTAGGACAGGAGATGACAGATGGATGAAGGCAAGTGAAGAGACGGTGATGGTCAGTGCAACAGACGGCCGATTGCAAGACCGGCCCCCATTCAGCAAAGTGAAGTGCTGCCACATGCACTAAATAAACTGTACAGACGTTAAAACCACAGTGCTTTTCCTCCCTCTCTCTCCCTACAAGCTTAGGAGTTGCCAGGATGAGACGGCGGTAAGAAGTGGTCAAGTGGGAGCAGGATGTTTAATCTAACAGTTTATTGTAATCAGCAGGCTGTCATCTCTCCCTATCTCCTTTCAGCGGGTCTGTCCAAACGGCGAGCAAAGCGACACAGATTTTGTTTATTCAGCACAGTAATTGCCTCCCATACAGGCAATGAGGGTTTAGGAAATATTCTGCCTCCAATTATAATTTCTGATTTGAGTCATGGAAGAATACACCATATTCCTCTCTATTTCTGCAGTCACCGGCTAATGAAATGTGTGGAAGATATTTATAGAACTGCCATTGTAAATAGCATTTGCATTTGGTGCCTTTGAGGTATTTAGTGTGACGGCGCTTTCACCAGGAGGGGTTTTTCATTTTGAAAGGGAAAGGTTCCCTTTGGAGCTGTTTCCTCCTGTCGCCTTTGCTGTTTGTGTTGGATGGAGCAGTTCTGTGGGCAGTTGCTGATAATTTAGTGACGAAGTGACAGGCGCGTGGGGATTAGCTGAGCACGTTGCGAGTTTTGGGGCTGTCATGGACAGTTTATAGGATTCTCCGAGACAATGTTTGGAGTTACAAAGAAGATGAATAGAGAGGAGGGCAGTCGCCAGAGCAGTTCATGCTGCAGAGCAAAACAACCGCCAGTCTGCCTTCCCTAGGAAACCCATTGTGTAAATATTTGGGTAGGAGACTCCAAAGGAGATTTAAAGTCTTGTGATAAAGGTAACTAAAACATCCTTTCCTTGAGAAAAACAGCTATGATCTGGAAGATCCCGCGAGTAACCACGAGAGATATTTCCTTTCTGTAGCATCCCTATGTTAGAGAGAACAAACGTGTATGTCAGGTCTTGTTGTCACTAATGGATCTCAAAGCATTTCGCGAAGGAGGTCAGCATCAGTTTTCCCATCCTCAAAGTGCAGAAGCCAAGGAGCAGAGAAAGCACGCGTGCCTTGTGTATGATCAGCTCTCCCGCACACTAATCCGGCGCCTCATCCACAAAAACACGCTCCTTCGGATCTTCACGTGCCTTACAAGCACCATCTGTGTTTGTGTATTGGAGATATATTATCCCTAGTCTTTACGAACTCATGTACATAAATGACAGAGCTTTTTAAAGGCGCTCATGTTCAGTTCTTCAAGTGCTCGGGGGTCATGACGCATGTGCAGGCAGTAGAAGAAGTGGCAGATTTTCAGAAAAATGCGACACACTGAGCTGTCTTGGAAAAATTAAAATCCGTTCTGTATTTTTTCACATAATTTCTATCTGAATTTGTGATAAGTCTGGCCCATGAAATGCGTGTGGCCAATATTCACACCTGGCATGTGCAGCTCCCTGCCGTATGGATGAACTGTTAGCACTCGGGAGCGTGTAACACAGTCCCACCCCTTTGCACGTCTTGAGAAGCATCGGAAATCTGGGGGGTTGGTGCGGGTACAGGACCCTTGGCCCTCGGAAGGCTGCTCTGGGCTGGGCACTAGAGGCCGGCTCCGGGTATGGGACAAACCATGTGCAAGCGGCTGAGCAAGCAGCAGGCACAACCATGGGGCTCACCTGGGAATTATCTCGCCAAATTTGAAATGTCTGAAAGTTCTCTCTGCTTTGAGGATCAAGGGCATCTTGACTGTTAGGTTAAACTAGACTTGACTTTTTACTTTCTGGAGTTAGGGTAGAGGAGTCTTGCCCTCCAGAAGGAAACTGGGGGGCTGTGTTGGTACAGGATGTGCTTGTCTTCTATCAGCAGCCCTGCTCAACCATTGCTTCTTGTCTCTTTGCTGGGATTTTGCTTTTGCGTGGTGAAGGGAAAGCTGTGCCTTTGTGCCCCTCAGCTCTCAGTTCCCCACCTCCTTCTCTGGGTAAGAGCCTTGGGAGTGGAGAACCTTGATTCACTTGTTGTAGTCATCCTCCATCCAAACTCTGGTGCTGCTCAGCTCATGCTTAGTGACTTCCTACTCCTGTGGTCCCATCTCTACAGCTTTGGTGTTGATTTCCCCTCTCCAGTTACACGGAGAAGCAGAATGGGTTCCCTGACTTGTCCCCCTAGAGCTGGCCACAGCCCCATCCATCACAGCGTAGCAGATAGCACAGACCAGCCAATTTGCAAAACGTCAGAAGCAGCATCTTTTATGCAGACAGACTGTGCTAAATCAGTTCCTTCCTGCTGTGCTTTGAAATGTTCCCGTTTCTTGCTCTGACAAATTAACAGAGTTTGTATTGATCTGATGATGCGAAAAAGCACATAGTGTAGGCTTTAGACACCTGGTGGAATAGTAAGACAGAAAGAAGGGAGGGTAGGACCATCATATTTTAGCTTATATCTCGTAGGAAGTCTGTCTTCTACCTCTTTTCTTTTCTTTCCTCTTGGAAAGCATCATTTGTTTCCAAGGGAATCAAAAAGCCCCATGGCTGGGCATTCTGTCTACAGAAGAAAATACCGTAGCAGCTCTCCAGCCCCATACATTGTGGTCCTTCTGAGCTTCAAGGTATCAGCCAAGAAAAAACCAGAAGCTCCTTCACCATCTGTGTTGGTACATGGGGCTGGGAGCAGGGGCCAGTGCTGGGTCTCTTTCTCCCCTCGAGGCTGTGCAGTGGCTGATGCATCCTCTGCAGCTCCTGCAGCAGCTCTTCACCCTCTCCTGTGCAGAAAAACCTGGGTGGAAACAGCCCACAGGCCAGCAGCTGGGGTCATTAGCCTGTAGCGTGAACCTTCAGAGCACTGAGAGGCACAGAAACAAGGTGGCACTAAAGAAATGATGTGTCTTGCTCTGTGCTCACACACCCCGTGATCGAACTATAAAAATGATCGTGTTCTTTGACAGCCACTCTGCTGGTGGACAGAACTGCTGGGGACAAGCTGATGTGAAAGCAGTGTGCTTTCCTTCCCTTCGCTCCTCTTCTCTCCCCCTTTTCTGCAAGTGATGGTCATGAAATAACTTGCAATTAGTCAACCATCATGTGCTCCATTTCAGAGCTTCACTTTATTCAGATACTTCATGTTAGCAGCTGTTTGCATTTGGGATTTCTTTAAGCAGCAGGAGCACTAAGGGCATACGAAACTCTGAGTTGGAAAAGCACGGAGAGGTAAAGAAGCTCCACACGGAAAGCAAGCACTTTGCTGAAACACTAAAGCACAAAGTCAAGCATCTCAGAAAATTTCCCCTCTTCTCCCTTTCACCTTCTTTTATTCTTATTTCAACTTTGGTATAACATGCGAGAGCTGGACTGTGTTTCCATCCCTGCTATCGCATGTTACCACCGCGATAAACTCACTGCTTTATCTCTTGCTGTGGGTAAACTCGTGTTAAAACTGGAATATCAGTGCATACTCACCACCTCGGGGATGCAGCAGATATGTGACAGGAAGAGGACGAGAGCGATGCCGAAGCAGAGCTCAGCCACTCGGAGTTTTTTCTGCTGGGGAAGCCCACCAGAGAAAGCTTGCTGCTCCCTGCGCCCGTGTGAACCTGACCCACACCACTCTTATCCCAAGCAGGGCAAACCATTGCAAAGCCCTTCTGCGAGCCTCTGGTGTAGCTTTACAACTGAGCTGAAAGCTGTTTAACACAGAAAAATCTCACTCACTAAGTAATATACCTTATGAGAAGTCATATTTTGCATAACATTACTTACTGGAGGGAACTCTCCTAAGAAGACAATTTATTGCCATGGCGGTAACTGGCTGACATTTATGAGAAGCCTTGTTTTACAAGGCTTTCCTTTGGCTGCAATGCCAGGGCTCCACTTGTGCTCAAGGAAAATGAGAAGGAAAGCCATGTTTTTTAGTGCGCACAGTATTCCAGAGGCATTCTGGTGTGAGTAACAACGGGGGTAAAGTCTGCTTGGGTCACATAGGATTGTGCATGCAAGGATTATAATTTTGGGATGAGCTGAAGAGAAAAGCTCATTTTGACTGAAGTTGTCTCATAACGAACTCTGTATCTTGCATGGCCAGCTCGAGGCTCACTAGAGTTGTTGGCACATCTGAATTTTTACTACGCAGAAGAGGCCGGGGTCGGGGTAAGACTCGGTCTGTCCTGGCCGCAGGAGGGAGGGAGATGGATGTGGGACAGAGCTGGCAAGAGGGAGGATAGGAGCACCCAGGATTGCCCAGCGGGCTCCCATGCTGGGAGCCGGCAGTGGGCAGGGTGAGGGCGATGCTGCTGGAGATAGCCAAGGTTGCAGACCCCATGGCAATGGCCACGCACCTCCTGGGCTCTCAAAGAGGTGAAGTCGATGGTGGGGCATTGCCAGCTGCCCTCCACCACCGCCTGCTGGATGCCAGCACGTCTGGCCCCATCAAGCCACAGGAGCCAGTGGTTTTTAACCCGCAGAGCCGCAGGAGCGAGTGATTTTTAACCCGCAGAGCTAAAGCAGAAAGCCGAGCTGTCCCCAGTTAACCCCAAGCCCACATCTCCCTGCTCTCTCTGCAAGACGGCTTTGCATCAGGGGCTCAGCTCAGCCGTCACCAGTGGGGATAGGGGATGGATGGGGGCAGGAATGCCTTGGGTGCTGCGGCAGCTGCATCCCCATATCCCCCCCTTCCAGGCTCCCGTGGACACTCTGCTCCCTTCTGGTGAAGCTTTAGGACTTGCCGTGGCAAGAAATATCATTAAGTTGAGCTGGAGATGCACGCACTTCTCAGGAAGGTGTCTTGGCTGGAGGGTGGCCGGTCGCTGGGGGCCTGATCCACACTGCGGGGCTGAGCTGGGTCCGTGCTTCTGTGGGTCCGGGCATGCACGAGTGCCGTGGGGCGAGCCCACACCAGGGGGGCCACCTAAGTCCGGCTGAGGAAGGGATTTCCAAGAGCCAAAGAGGCTTAGGCGGTCCATATCCCATTAGGAGAAAGCAGGATTGTGCCTGTGCCTGTGCGTGCCCAAGGGCTTTGAGTCGGGATCCAAAACTCTGCAAAGTGAAGTTGCTCCTCGCTTACGGTGCTCTGTGCAAGAGGAGAGCCGGGAGTGGGCTTGACTGACTGCCGAGGAGTTTCCTCAGGCCACGGCTCATTTATTTCTTGGCATCCCAATCTACAGGACCTTGGAAGTCTTATATAAGTCTTCTATACCTAGAAGTTTTATTGATGTTATTTGTTAAGTCGTAATAAACTATATTGGTACGGAAGCACCTCTGGCCCGCTATAATAATATCACAAGTGGCTCTTCTGGTATATCTTAAACAGGACACCCCAAGTAGGACAAACCCATTTTGGGATTCAGGCCCGAAGGAGCAGCTGGTGCAGCCCCAGGGAGGACCCTTGCTTGCTCTGCGCTGCCTCCGGGGTGGGTGCATCGCTGCTGTCCAGGGGTCTGGGGGACACTTGTCTGGATGTCCTCTTTGCCGGCCGAGCCAGAGGCTGCGGTATGAAATATCGGGGCCCCAGTGCTGTGAACCATCGTCCCCAGCCCCATTTTTCACGCTGGAACGACCTCCTCCCGGCAGCTGCATCCAAGCTGCTCCATGACGGCTACCGGGGTGGCTTTTCTTTTTCTCCTTCCAGCCTTTTCTTTCCCCTGGTGCCAGAAGAAATAAGGGGGATTAATTAAAAAAAAAAAAAAAAAAAAAAAAGAAACAAGAAAAAAAGACAAAGCAAAACACCACAGGGAATGAAAGCCTCCAGCTCGTGCTGGGGCAGCCAGCAGCCGCGTGCCGAGCTGGAAAGCCGAGCACCCTGACACGCATGCCTCTTCTTTTCGCAGATGACGGAGGGCCGCAGATGCCAAGTGCACCTCCTCGATGACAGGAAGCTGGAGCTCCTCGTTCAGGTAGGAATTGCACGTTTTGCCATGGGATAGTTTGCTATGGCGGCGGATTTTCACCCGGGGGTGGGGAGAGAAAAGGGTTTTCAGCTGGTTTTCTCAGCGACTTGACATTGCGGTTGCCTGCAGAGCTTGGGGAAGCTGCATTAGTGCTGGGTGGGGAGGATCTGCAAAGACATATCTGTGGGAAGGACTAATTCAGGACATGTTTTGCTTTAATCTGTGCCAAAACTGTCCCAGTCACTGCCAGGGAGGTAGAAAAGCACCAAGCGGCTCTGGTCATTTTTGACACTGTTACGTATCACTTAGCTATTTTTTGAGGTGTTGCTTAGGATTGAGAAATATATTGCATCTGCTTAAAATACCGCCAGCAATTTTTTTTAATCTTCTTTACTGGCAATCCTAAATTGCTGGGGTACGATGCCGGGGTCCATGCCGGAGGCGGCTGTGCCCCATCCAGCCACCTGCACCGGGAACGCAGCCGGCAGCAGGAGAGGCTGCGGTGGTGGTCCCACAGGCAGGCGTTGCTTGAGACATTACAGAAGTTGTAAATCATGTGTCAAACACAAATATGCATTACAATAAGTCTGTGCTCCATCTGCCTTGTTTTCTCTTTAAAAAAAATAATGGAAAATTAGGAAAAATGAGTCTGGTGCTGGCTGTGTAATGATGGGCTGATGGAAGCTGCAGCATCCTGCGCTTTTCTGACAATTTTGGCTCATGTCTCAGAGATCACCAACGGGTTAATAACAAGAATTAGAAGAATGTCTTTCCTTTTACAAACGCTGATGGCCAGCCACGGGCAGCCCAAGAAGCAGGAAATGAAACTTCCCATAGCGCCCAAATCCCCCCGGCTGCAGCTGATAAGCTGGGAGGGGGGCTGGATCCTACCCAGCACAGGCAAACCCAAATGGGGATTGCTGAAAGCAACTTGGATCGCCAGAAGCACATTCAGTCTCGCTTTCTTAAAAGTTGCTTAAATATACCATTAATAAAATGTTAATGGGTAACGTTTTTTCAAGTACATAGTCACAGAGGAGGTGAAATTCCTCAGCTCCCCGTGACACTCGGTGAGGTCAGAGAGTGCCTGGATAATCATGAACAAGCCAGGCCAGGGCTGGAATGAGAAATGCTAAATCAGGATGACTAATTAAAACAAAATACTATACCAATGGTCTCTGCAAGAAGACCATCCCTGCACCAGGCTGCAAGGGCTTTCTGATGCTTAGCAGCTGGCTGGGAGAAGTTCAGCCACCTTCATCACAAGGACGCAGCACTTGGCTTCCTATTTCATATGAATGCCTTTTCAATTTTTTCTTAGTTCAATTAAAAATGAATAGGCTATTGGAGAACAGCTCTACTAAGGCACTGCTGACAATATTAATAATCACAGTTTAAAATATACTGCAGGAAATCTATATGAACCGCCCTGGCCAACCTGCTTATTTGGGTTTTTTATCAGTAACACAAAAAACCACAGTGAAGGTGGCAGTTGAGGAGGCTGGTTTGGGAAGCTCTGTGTCCACTTCTGAGTGAGCAGAAACAATATCATGTGATTTTTTTTTTTTTTAAGTGTTTGATCACACCTTCAGTGGGAATTTCTCATAATCAATATAGGAAGCGAATTGCTCTGTAAATCACACTAACTAGTTTGCAAGTGACCCATGGTTGAATTTTATTCGTACAATAAATTGTTTTGCTGTTTTCAAGTGGCGTATGAATGGGGAAAGCCAGGAGGGGTGATTATGAAAAATTCATGCCCGGAAAAAGCAGTAACCTCTGTTGCGTGCAGGTTGACCTAGATCTCTGAGCACCACCATGCCCCTATGTGTGCAGGATTGTCCATTGAGGCATCTCAAATGCTCAGACGGTTAAATGTGGCTTTTCAATGCTGTGAGGTAGCCTCTGCTCAGGGCAATTGTAAATAAATCACTTTTGGGTGGAGCAGACGAGAGAGGAAGAGGAGGTTTGGATTCGAGTACGTCGCCAGGATTGATGCTCTTTGCAGACGCGGGCACGACGCTTTGGTTTGCCTGCCTGTGGAGCATGGGCAAAGCCACCAGCGTTGGGGTGGTCCTGGGGCTGCTCCGCTCGGGGCAGGAGCAGGCCGATGCTGCCCAGACGAGTAGTGCTTTGCCCCGGCGGGTGCTCAAATGACTAGGGTCCCTCCAGGAGCAACGTGCGCTTTGCCAGGGGAAGTCTCACCAACTGACCCGTATTGTTTGTAACCGGTGGTGAGATTTCAGATAGAAGTTGCTTTGTAAGTTCTGAGCACTGTTATTTTTATTATTACCTTATCTCGTAGCTGAACTGACTAAGAAGCTGTAAATAAAATGTTCATCCAACCCTGAGCTTCTGGCAGTCACTTCAAAGCTGTTATTTTTCTGTGGGTGTCTTGCCGCGGGCTGAAACGGAGGGCTGATTTGCCACTGTATGCCATGAAAGACGTTCCTCCAGAGCTGTGTTGGGCCTTAACATCTAGACCTGCGTTGGCTTGAATTGCTCAAGAGCCAGGCTCTTAAATTCTTGTGTGAAATTTCTTCCTTCCCACTAACCTCAACCTTTCCTGGAGGCTTTTCCGTAGCTAATTTCACACTGCTATGGCAAGTTTAGGAGAGACCGCTGGGAATCAGTAGAACTGATTTCTCTGCCACGTAACATCCTAACCTGGATCTGCCTTTACGCAGCCTTACAGCGCTTGTGTGTGTGATATCAAGTGCGCTGCTTCAAGAAGGGTTCAGGGATCTTGCTGCTGTATTTTGGTGTGGAAAAAACCAGAAGAAGCTGGGTCTGATGGAAGGAGAGAGATGGGTACAGCTCCCTCAAATGGATGACCCTGGGGAGCTGGAATTATTTCCTCTCCTGCTGCCTCGAGTGCTGCTGGGCAGAAACAGATGTGTCTGGGAATGATCAGTGTTTGCAAAAAGCAGTGTATTAAGCAAATGCACTCCCTTTTTTTGTCTGTGAATTAGCTGTGACCAGACTCAGGGGTTTGAGAATATCTCGTTCGAAACATATCAATCGGTGGTTAACGAGGTCCATACCGCAGGCTGCGGGAGGACGGCACGAGGTAACTCCGCTCCTGCGGCCGCTTGCAGGAGTCAGCCTTGGCTCTGCGCGACAGCTCCGCCAGACCAGACTGAAACGTTTCGACACCACAAATTCTCTCCCAAAACGACAGAGACACCTCAGACTGGCCACACAGCTATTGCCAGTGGGACCCCCCACGCACATATGTTTTATTTGCATTACTGAGTCCCAAAAGTAAGATTTTGGCTCAGAGGCAGCATTTATAACCCCTTCTGTGACTGCTGGCTTGCTTCGGTGTTGGCACATAACGCAAGGGCTTGGCGTTACCACCATCAGGAAAGTGATCCTGGGCTTAGTCAGTCAAAGGATCTTGCCTAAAGTCTTTTCCTCCCAAGTTGAGCGGCTGCAGAGCAGTACAGCAGGAGCTAAGGAAAAGCAGAAACACGGGCTTTGCAGATAAAAGAAAGCCCTCCCCAATGTGTTTTGTCAGATAAATGCTGAAATTTAGAAGGGCTAATCATAAATGGAGACAGAGGAGGATCATATGGAAATCTCTTCCTGAGGGTCTGAAACTCAAAGCCTGTTTGACTTGGGATTAGGAAGAAGAGTTGCATTTGGTATGTGTTTCATTTGATAAATGCCTGTTGATGATCCGGTGTGTGTGGCAAGTTTACACGGGACATTTTTTTGACAGCGTTTTCTTTCTGAGCAGGAGCAGAACGTGGCTCCTTGGATCTTGTTACAATCCAGTTTTTTTCCTGTTTCTGTTTGATGCGTGTTTAGTTGCTAATACAGGGGGGTTTTTTTAAAGTGTTTGGCTTTATCCAGCTAATCCTTTTCAGCAAGCGAGTCCCTTTTCTTGCTTCTGGAAAATAGATTTGCTCACATTCCCCGCTCTCAGCCTCCCTATCTGTTATATTATTTCCCTGTGACCGTGCATCATTTGTCTGTTGCACATGAAAGGTTTGCGTTGCTTTATTTAAAGACTTATGCGTAATTGGCAATTCGTTCCTTTTCATGTGGGTTTTTATAAACACGGCTTTTTTCTGGGCTGGCTGAATCAAGCGGCCTGGCTTGCTCCTGGCTCCTGTGCAGGCTGCCGGTGCCTGTTATCTGACAGCGGCTACGGCAACTGTCATCCGAAAGTGTTAAGCCTCCTAATTCTTTCTCTCTGGAAGAGTTATTGCAGAAATACAGCTCATCCGAGGCTCGTAGCAGAGCCGTCTGCGGGGTCTGGAGGGCTCTGAAATTTGATTGTAGGAAATAACTGGGCCTTTTGTTTCTAACCTTCTCCCTGAGGAGCACTGACCCTGATTTGGAAGAGCCGGGGAGAGACGTGGGGGTCATCTGTAGGTGTTTGGGTGGTTAACCCACCTGGGTGTCCATGTTAGCACTTCTTAAGTAACTCTTGCTACCCAGACAGCTCAGGGTAAGCTGGGTAAGCTTGCAGCATTTCTATCTCCCAGCTGCGATGCGAGTCCATCTGAAACCACGTGAACAGCCTTACGTGTATACGCACAGCCAAAACTAATGGCATGCGCAGAACATCCCTTTCCAACCTTTTTGCCTTGTGCACTGACTCTGCTTTGAGCGGGTCAGGAGTCCTTTGAAAGCCCAGGACCTGTCTCCAGCATGCCTGCTGTCCTTCAGCAGCTCATCCCCAGGAACCACTCCAGACTGGGAGACGCTGGTAGCTGTGAGCCAACACCAGGCCGGCGAGGCACCTCGTGGGCTGGTGACTCACGTCTGTAGGAACGGCTGTCACCAGCATGGCCATCCCAGTGGAGATGCTCAGTTCGGAGCTCACTGGTGTCCCTTGCTCCTCCAGGCACAGCCTCGCTGGGGCCAGGCTGGGGCATGCTGTACTGGGGAAGGTAGAGCATCTTTCGAGAGCAATAACTCCACTAATAATGGTTAGAGGGAGAAATTAAATGTTCCACTCCTCCCAAGATGGTATTAGAGCTTTTGCAATATTTTCAGCATTGCTCCTGGTCAGGAAATTGCAGTCAGTGGGGATTTACCTGCATTTTCTTGCTGCCTCACCTTTGCATGCCAATAAGCAGGGTGGTTACCTGGGCTCGCACAGTGAGCAAAGGTTGCCCTTCAGGAGGTACTAAGGAAGGCACCTGCCTGCCACTGGGGAGAAGCTGTCTAATTTGGGGTAGAGGTTTTGCATGAGGACCACAGCAATATATCCCACCCTCAGAGTGGGATAAACAAGCCCCAGGATGGGCTGAATGTCCCCTGGGAAGCCACAAAAATTGCAGAAAAATGGGGTCCAGCCCTGCTCCACTGCTGAGACTGGGGTTCCCTTAAAAAAGCACCAGCTCCCTGGCCGATGCAGAAATGCAGCCACACGGCTCTGACCGTAAATGGAGACGTTTGGGTGCCAGTAGCCGTCCTCACCGTGTGGGAGAGACAGCTCGGTTCCCTGCAGTGCTTGCAAGCTCTGCTCCAAAAGTGCTTTTAACCATCGCGGTGGAAGGCAGCAGCAGTCAGAGCTGGGCTGGGAGCAAAGGCAGGAGCAGGCAAGAGGGTGAGTACCGCTCTGCCGGGCCCACTGCCCTCCCTTACACCCTTGCGGGAGCAGCATGGTGAATATATTGTTAGGGTTGCTTATAGGGCATGTCCTATAGGGCATGGAGACTTGGGATGGGCTGGCAATGATTCCCTTGGTGAGCATCCGAGGGAGGCTCCCTGCATCCCCACTTCCCACCCAGCCTCTCCATACCTGTAACAAAGCAGCTGGAAAGTGTCCCTTCGTCTTAATGAGAGGGCTCAGTGTTGGCTTGACAACTGTCCTCTGAGCGGCTTTGTAGGTTGTGGGTTGGTGTGTTGCTCCTCTAAAAGAAAAAAAAAAAAAAAGGCATGTTTTCTGTAGGGCAGACAAATAACTGGAGACCAGGCTGAACTCAGGTGGAGTTTTCTGTGAGGAATCTGGCAGGATCCAGTCCCTTGCACTGAGGAAAAATGTGCAAAAATTGGATTTGGATCATAATTTAAAATGGGTTGGAGATGAAGGGGTGCTCAGATGTGGCTTCTGGAAATGAGGCTCTATTTTCCCTAACTAACTGCAATGCTAGGACTCTGGTATAAATCTGATTTCAAAAACAAATCCTGATTTACTATAGCAAGAGTAAGACTGTAGTCCAGCTCAGCAAGCATTTGGAAAATTGCAAAGTAGATTTTTGAACACCTTCAGCGTTAAAAATTTTTAAGATCCACAGCTTTGGATCAACTTGGGAGCTGTAGAATTGTCTCAGGTGGGATTCACATCACCAGGAAAAAAACATGCAACTCGCCGTCCACAGCCTGTGGCTCCTGGCAGATGAACAGTGTGAAGCCATCTCCCTCCTGCAGAGAAGTCTCCTCCTGCCCTACCACTGCCTCTTGGGTCCCCATTTGAGAGTTTTGGTCATCTTAAATACAGCAAGCGTGACCGTGAATGGGGCAAATGTATGGCTGGATTTGGTCACCACGGGATGTGGAGGGATCTCACTGAGCAACCAGTGAGCTGCGAGTTAAGAGCTTTTCTGCTGAGAAGTTGGCTGTTTACCAAAAAATAACACTAGGAAAATATGTTTAGCATTGCTCCGAGGGGAGTGTGGTGCTGGAAGCATTTTTGGCTTTCCCAGCCAGCACACCTTCTGCAGACAAGGGTGTTGCACAATACCTGGAAGTTGCCTTAGACTGGATTAATGGATAAATGAAAAATAGACCAGGAGAGCCAGGTTTGCTCCCAAACCCAGCCTTTCAGCCTGCAAGGCGTGACTGTGTTGGGCTGCTCTACAGACGCTCACTAATTCCCCCAAAAAGCATCCACCACTGCCATCCGTGGCCTACAGAGCATCTGGTGTCAGGCTGGAGGGCTGTAGCTCTAGGGTTCATTTCTCAGCTTAGGCTCCAGTGAACCCAGAAGCTCATCAAAGTCCACCCTGCAGGGGAGAGTGTTTGCTGGGAAGTGGAAATGGAAGAGCACAGAGGCAGAAGAGAGAGAAATCTGATGTGCAGAGGTGGGGAGTGAACAATTCAGCTTAAGAGCCAAGAGGGATCTCAGGGAGGGTGAAGGTGGAAAGGCTCAATCACGAGGGCAAAACTGAAGGGATTTGGGACAGGGGGTGGAATGAGCATCTCGGAGGGAAATCTTGAGAAGGGCTCAGTAACTAGGGGTGAAAGAGCCTCTGCTGTGCACCCTGGCTTGGCTCCAGCAAGGCCAATGCTGGCCCCAAGAGGCTGGTCCAAGCCCAGAAGATGCTCCAGGCTCCCCTGAGCTCACCGTGGGTGACCATGATGCTCAGTGAAAAGGGACGCGGCCCCTGTGCTACGGACGGCACTCAAGGGACGGACCTGCCGGAGGACAACTTGCTCTAAGGTCAGATGCCAGCAAGGCAGGCTGTGGGGAGCAAGCTGGCAGGTCACGCTAGTCAGTGAGGTTCACCAGGAGCAGGATTTGAAGAGGTCAGGTAGGGTGCAGAACTCCAGGACAGGGATCAGCAGCGATCCCGAATGGATAGGAAGCACGGAGAGCCTCCAAGGGGATCTGCCGTGCAGCGAAGGTCAGTCTGGTCGAGCAGCTCTAGAGAAAGCAAAGCTGTGTGTAGGAAAGGCAAAACTGGAAATTAATGAAACCCAGCAGGGATGGCTCAGTCCCTCCAGATTTGTTCTGTAGCCGCCTGCGGGTCAGCATCGGCGTGGGAGGAGCATTAGCAGAAGATGGGACAGGTGGAGGCAGGGGGCAATAGCTGCTGGGAGCAGAGTGACCCCGGAGAATGGGACAGGGCTGGGCTGACCTTGCTTATGGCAGAAGTACTTCTGTGCCATGAGGAGGTTAAATGGAGGGGATGACGCTTCCCTGGCACGGTAAAGCCGCGCATTCCCCCCATTCCGAGCTGCCTGCTGGTCTCCGAAGATTGCCGAGAGCGGGCTTCATCCTTTCGTGCCCTAAGACCCCTGTAACCGAACGCTGCACGTCTATCAGGTGCCACATTAGGAGCTTCAGGGAACAGACTCCCACAGCAAAGCGCTTATGGCCTCGTAAGAAAATGAACAGGGAATGGCAATCATGCTCCTCCGAGGAGTGAAATGAGGGTGTGATTTCCGAGGGCCTACATAATCAATATCCCTATTATCAGTCTTCCAGAATAAATTGCATTTAAACTAATATAGGCTGGGGAGCTATCCATAAGCTGTCAGGAGAGAGATAAGCTGAAGACATATTTATTCATGCCGCATATGCTGAGAGCTGGATATTCTTTACAGCTGGCCAAATGTAGGTGAAGATATTCAGTATTTTTTTTTCAGTTGTTCTGCTAAAATTTGTCAAATACCCTTAATTTTGAGCACACATGGAGCTTTTCAAACTTAGTGGGGGGCGTGTGACAATCCCAGTAAAATGCCTGGCGAAGGGAGAAAGCTCTTTCCTTTCCGATGAGTTAACTCCTAAAGTTTTGTAGAGCATCAGCAATTTAAATTGTCCTGGTGACTTCTCACCGCATACGCCAGCACAGGAATGGCACATCCAGCATCTAATGGCTCCATTACAGAGAAAACGTCTCACTCACAATTACTTGGGAGAAATTCAAAAATTCGCTATTGTTTCTGCCCGGCTCAGCTGCTCTGTGGCTTCAGTGGAGCTTTTGTTCATGCTGGGCCACCCTGCGAGTGTCCAGCAGTGGCTGTGAAATACATCATTGTATCCCGTGAGCTGCTGCTCCAGCCATGGACAACCCAATGTCCCCCAGCCTCGCTTCATCCTCCCCGGGGTGACCGTAGGGCTCAGCCACGGGGCACTACCAAGCGCAAAGGTGGAAATAAATTAGGTTTAGCAGCAGGATGATGGGGATGAAATGCGTAGAGCTCCTTCTACTCTCCACTGCTCCTCCTTCGTGGTAGACGAGCGCTTGGGCTGGTGCCACATCCCATTCCTCGCCTCCGGCCCTGGCTTGCCTGAGCGCCTGCCTGGTTTGGTCCGTGGCATCTCATTCAACGTAAGGCACATACAGCATGGGTGTCTGTGCCTGAGCTACGCTTTTACGGGCGGTGGAGAGAGAAGGGCACTTGTAGGGCATAGCTGACCTCATCCTAAAATGGATCGTCTGAAATGAGTCATTTTCCTGTCTCTCCTTGACTGCAGAAGGACTCTCTGCAATTAGCTCTTGGGTAGGTTTTTATGCTGTGGATGGTTATATGGTCAGGTCAGTCCCTCTTTGGCTCCAATGCCTCCTTGCATGTCCTCCTGGCTGGACAAGAAACCCAAATAGTAAATTCAGGTAAGAAAGTGCTGTGGCACGGGACAAAAGCTTCCTCCTGGAAGGCAATGGAAATGGAAATAGAATTTTTTTTTTTTAATAGCATGGTCTGAGCAAGCAATTTTGAAAAATAATAACGTATATACCAGATGATTTCAGAAGATATTGAACAGTCTAGAAGAGTGTAGCTCAGAAGAAATTATGAGCAAGGCAGCATAGCAGATTTGCTTTCAAGCCAAGGTAAAAAAATGTGCATTTCCAATCCAAGCTAGCATTTTACGATGGAGCATTTCCCCTTATTGCTGCAATCAGACTGTGCAGTACAAGTACTAGGTTGATAGTGAATGAGAGATGCCAGGCTTGATTGTCTAAGCTACATTACTCAGCTTATAGAAAATTGTTTTCTATTCCCTTTCCTTTTCAGCCACAAGCGAATGCAGCTTAGACGAAAAAATCTCAACTTACAGCCAAAAGGCTCTTCCTTCGGCACGGCACAGTGAGAGCCTCGGCCACGAGTGAGGCTCCTGGGCTCAGGGGTATTGAACATAATAAGCAAAAAGGGTCTTGAACTGTTACCATCTCACTGGGAAATGGTCTCCTTTCCCTTTACCTTGCTGCAGGTAACCAAAAGCAGCAGCTGGCCATGGCTGCATGGTGTCAGGTTGGAATGGTTTGCCCATCACAATGCGTTCGGGCGGGTTAGTTTAGGACAGCCCACATACGCTCACACAGACATGGTTTTCAGCATCACACCTGGCAGTGGCAATGAGCAAAGCAAAAAAGACTGGGTCTGGCACCGTGGTGCTACCAGCAAAGGTTGCTGGGGCTGGTTTGCCCCGCTGCCTGTGGCTTGTGAGGGAAAGGAGACATCTGCAACCGTGCAGAAGGGGCAGGAGGCTGGGGACAGGCAGCGCGGTGGTGCGAGGAGACCACACTGCCCTTCCCGAGGGAGACCAGGGTGCTCTCCAACCCTGCCCACACCCCCTCTCCCTCTACAGTCCCATCCGTTCCTCCTGACCTTGCACAGGAGTGCGGTTTTTAGGCCCAGTCTCTTTGGAAATGATGCAAAACGCCGTCCCCAAGTGATAGAGCAAATCTCCACCCCCAGCCTTTGCCGTATTTCCAGTGTGTGGCTTGTTGGTCCTTTCTGTCTTTATTTCGGGGGAGTGCCTGCTCATGAGGAAGCTTTGGGCGATCTGATGTCAAAATGGATTTGTCTCTTTCTTCAATGGTTTATTTTCCCGAATTCCCCTTCCTCCCCCAGGGATGCGCTAGCTTGCTGACGGCAGCACATCCATGAGTTCAGTGCCCAGAGAAGGAGCGAGGCAGGCACAGCATTCGCTGCGAGCACGGAAAAGCTGCCTGTGGCATTCGTGTCGGCTGCGATACAGGATGTCATCAGAAAAACCATCAGCTTTTCTAATTTTCAGGACAGAGGCGATGGCCCTCAGCTTATAATTGGGTCATGCTTTAAAAAAACCTGCATGACCTCATCGTGAGCAACAAGACGTGCTCATTCTCCCCTTAAATTCCTCTCCCGACCTCTCCCAAACAAGCAATCCTTCTGGATGAGAGGCTGTTAATACAGATAGGATGTCTTCTACTTTCCTAACTATCTGCGCTTAGACATGGTTCATCATCATTATGTTTGAATGAAAAGTCTTCTGTTATTACCTTTGCTGGGAAAGTGCCCATATTTGGGGAGGAAGAAGCACAAATCTAAATTCACCTTGGGAGGAAGCTCCAGTCTTTGACCCGACTTTGAAGATGATGCTCAAACCAGCGTCTTTTGGTACCTTTTGGTAGCAGCTCAAACCAGACACTTGGAGGTAGAGCCAGCAAAACGTGTCAACTCTGGAAGGTTTTTATCTTTGGGAAAATTGATTGATAGTATGGATTTTGGTTTAGTGATTCATCCCTATTTTTGGAGAGGAGTCTCCCCTCTGCACTGCCTGTCTCTGGCATTCCTGTTAGCAGAACAAGAGTAACCCCTCCTGTGCAAGCAGACAGCAGGGTAGCGGTGCAGCGCGGTCCCTGTCACATCTGCTTTCGGGAGCCACCGTCCCCTTCACCCCTTGGAATAACGGGGAGTGAGCAGTACAGGCATCCCCTCATCCTCACACGGGCACAAGCACATTTTGGGCCACTGGGATCGAAAGGCTGCCAAGCTGCAGAGGCACGTCTGGCTCATTGCTGGGTGTGTAACCCTGTGGTTGTGGTGGAAGAGGGAGAAACAAAGAGGGGTCGGAGCAGGAGGTGCAGCGGTGACTAGATGCGACCTGACGAGATTGTGAACAGGCCAGCAACTCTCAGCTCATCGCTGCCCTGCTGGTTTGGCAGTCCAGACAGCGTTAGAGACTTTGGCTTGTCAGAGTGGATCTTATAATGGCTCTAAGTTACACTTGTCTCCTGGAAAAGAAATTAATTAAAGAGATTTTCCTTTGCCCTTTTAAAATAAAATAAACCAGCCAAGCCATTTGCACTTCGTTTCCCATCCTCTACCTTGAAGCCGGGACAAGCATTTCATGCGTAGAGTTGTTCTGACCCACACAGCGATGTGGGCAATGCCGTTGCTGATGCTTCCCCAGTGTCTCTGAAGTTTATTGCAGGAGACCACCTCAGCGTCTGTGCATCAGCCCCGCGGAGCAGCCAAGCCATTGCATGGGATGAGCCTCCAGCTGCTGAGCAGCTCAAAGGCAAAAACTTTGAGGGTTTGGGCTGTGTCGTTGGGCTTCTCTTGGTTACTAGGAAGACTGGTTTTTTGATTAGTTTAGTTCTCTCTTTTGAGGATGTTTCAGCAGGGGGTGTCTAATGAGAATACCTTTCCACTTAGACTCTGCCTTTACTCCTCTATCACTATCACTGGTGGGCAGGGGATGAACAAGCCCATTTCTTGAGGTTCAGTTCAGGCTTGTGTTGTCTAGCACCTCGATTTTTCTTGTCTTTTGAGCAACCAGAGAGCTTGTACAGATAGTTTATATATGTGTAATAATATGCTTTAAAGTGGAGGAAACACCATCCATGCCCTTGACCTGGTCCATCTCATGGGGACTGGGCACCCATTTCTCACGGCTCCCTGCTCCGCTGTTTCCCCCTGCTCCTCTCACGGGCAGAGCCAAACCGGGACCACAGGCAGCAGCTGGGATAACCCTCAAGCCCCAGTGATTCCAGTTTCCTTTCTCTCTGTACCTACGTCCCATTCACTGGCCTCCTGCTGCCCCTTCAGCAACCACAGTTCCATCAGTACAAACATCTGCACTCTCCGGCACGACTTTGGGTCCAGGCTTTGGGAGCAGGGGATGAGATTTGCCCCCCAGCAGGACACAGTATATCCCTGAGGATGGAGACCCCAGAGCCAAATGTTTCCAGAAACCAGGATAGTCACTTTTATATGTCTCCAGGATTTTCTCAAATTATTCAGCAAATGTTTCTGAGGTACAGAGACACTGACGGTCAGGCACATTCGGTATGATTCAGAGCTTGTCACAAGCATTTTGCAAAGCTCTAGCTCTTGGGCTTTAGCAAATGGTTTTAAAGCAGTCCTTTCCCTGAAAAACACTATGGAGGCAGATAGCATGAATTATTATTTATTTTCACTGTGTGGACAGTTGATCAGTGACAGATGTTTCTAATTGCATTAAGCAAGTGGAAATAATGAGAATTAGATAGCAGATTCTCCAGGAATTTACATTTAGATTGAGTTACAATTTGCTATTTAAAAAGCAAATTCAATGTAGACACATTGGTTCTTCAGCAGAAATGGGAGCTGATTATTTTTAATTATTATTTGATTATTCAAAAATGAGCTGTGTTACTGTACTTAAAACTATTTGACTCAAGGGGATGATTTAATATGTGCACTTTATGTCTCCTGAAAAAGACACGGAACAATGAAATTTTTCATCAGCAAACATCTCCTCCACCTCCCCATTAGGGTCATAGTGAAAGGCAAATGCAAAACAGGGGCTGCCACAACCCTATCTCTCAGTGATCGTGCAAAATTTGGCCAATGTCGGGATAGCGGTGACCTGATCGTGCTCACCCAAGCCGTCTGCATCCCTGACAAATTGAATTAAGTTGCACTGATGGAAGACAAGCTGCGTGCCCCCGCTTAGGCACCATGCTACGCTGAGCTTGGCAGGAATTTCAGGTTGATTATCTCCACGCCGTGCGTTGCGTGTAGCTGATGTAAAGCCAGCCGAGGCAGAGCAGAGGTGGGCGCGCGGGCTGGAGCAGGGTGCAGGAGCGAGCCGGGCTTCGGCACGCGGAGAGGAGAAGCATCTGTTGCCTTCGAATGACACATAGATGACGGTTATCTCCCAATTCATGCCAAGAGGAAATGAGCTGTGGTTCAAACCACTGGAGGCTTTCCTTTTGGGACTCTCTCACAGCTTTTTTTTATTTTATTTTATCTCCTAGATTTCAAGATCAGCTTCAGACACAGAAACGTGTGAGTCCCCTGTCAGCAGAGAGGGGATTTATGTGCAGTGCAGATTATTGTATGTCTCTGTTAAGCGCAGAATCCAAGCTATAATATTTTTTTAACTAACTAGCTGGCTCAGCTTTTAATTATTTTTTTTTTCCTTTTGCCTAATGAGAGCCTTATCCAGAACTCCTTGAAGTCAGAGAGTCTGTCTATCAGCTTCAGTAGGCTTTGGATCAGATTTCAAATCACTGATTCATTATTAATTACACATCTGGGACTCCCTTTTCAAAGAGTTCATTGTTGAATAAATTCACTTTTAGACATTACAGACTTGGCATTCTTGTGCATTTAATAAAAGTTTGGCAAACCAGCAAAGAGCCATAGGCCAACTTCTCTTCTGGTATTGATGGATGAATCTCTACTGAACAGCGGTGGTTTACACTGTAAGGATATAACATATCTCTGTGCTCTCATATGACCACTTTCTGTCTGAGACTTACTCTGTGTTTGAAACTTTTGCCTTTTTTTGTGATTTCTCCTCACTTTTTCATAGTTCCCTACCAGCAAGAGTTCCCTTGTGGGTTTAGACATTGCAGGGTGAAATACCTTTGCTCTCTAGTTTCCTTTCTCTTCAAAGAGATATTGGCACCTTCTTCCACGGACAAACTGCAGTCACATCTTCAGAGCCTCCTGGGAGAGCAGACAGGCAGGCAAATGTCTTCCTGATCCCTGTGCCAAGTGGAACAGAAAATGTCTTTCTAAAGGTATATGGTCTTTCCTGTAGTCCTCAATAATCTAGTTCGAGTCCAGCCATTGAGACATTAAAGTGACCAACGAGCTGGTCTGGAAGCTCCATTTACACAGAGGGACAGTGTTTTGGCAGGGGAATAAGTAGAAATAAAGATTTTCCTACTGAAGTCCGTTCAATAGGAGGCTGGGGCCAAGATGAAAAAGCAGGACCTGCTACATTGTGATTTAATGGCACAAGGTATTCCCACACTGCAGCTGAAGGCACAGGGACCAGCAGCCCATATTGGTGAGTCCTGTGCTGCAGGCGAGGATCTCCTACGTGGCACTCAGCCCGTCCTTCACTTCTGCAGGGCTGCCTAGGCACTTTGGGAAGGAGGGGTGGGGCCACATTAGGAGCTTCTCATTATCCCACCCTGATTTGATTGGTAATAAATTAAATTAAATTAAAAATTAATTAAAATACATTAAATTAAGTTAATTTTCCCCAAGTTGAGTCTGGTTTGCCCATGATGGTAATTGGTGAGTGATCTCTCCCTGTCCTTATCTCGACCCACGAGCCTTTCATTGTATTTTCTCTCCCCTGTCCAGCTGAGGAGGGGAGTGATAGAGCGGCTTTGGTGGGCACCTGGCGTCCAGCCAGGGTCAGCCCACCACATTAACCTTCCACAGTTTTTCAGAAATTACATTAAATACAATTATTCTCTTCACCCTCACATATGAAGTGCAACTCTTTCCAAAACTGCAGCCCTTCAGCATTAGAAATGGCTTACTCCTTGCGGTAGGAGCAAGTTTTGGGGTGGGTCCACAGCCATCTGGTAGGACATCAGAGGGAGAGAAGGATCTGTCACACAGGCAGCATGACCAGTGGCTGGTCAGCAGAGATGCCGTCAGTTCTCAGACGGCCATCGAGATCTCCAGCATCATTTTCTGGAAGTCTTCGTGCTTCCAGCAGCAGCATCTGCCAGCAGCATGACTGATCTCTGGGCTGGCCCAGCTTATGAGACTTTGGCTCAAAGAAATGGACTGGAAACAGTCTCTCTGATTTCCCTGCCTGCACTGCTGCTTTAGGATCTGCTCCTGCCCATCTTTCACGCTGGGTTTAATGAACGCATGAACAGATATAGTTACTTAGTCGCTTCGATTGCAGTGAGGAGTTGTCTGGGTGCATTGCAGAAAGAGGCTTTCTGGATGCTGGCAGGGAGGTTTGACTCTTCCTTGGGGAAGAGGAAGGTCTCCAGCATCCCTCAAGGGCAGGCAGCTGCTATCCTGTCGACGAGGGAAGCATGGTCTCAACACCAGTCGCAGTGGAGGACATCAGTCCCTGGGTCTGCTCACAGAGAGATGTGCTTGGGTTGGTGGCACTATGGGTGAGTCCTTATGCAAGGAGAGAGCACTAGCTGCAGTGTCAGGTTTGGGTTGACATCACACCAAGCCATCTTCTTGTTGCTGGCAGTGCTGAGCAAGCTATTAGATATTTTGAGGGACAAAGAGCTGTGCTGTCCTTGGGTTAAAGCTGATTGTGCATTTTGGTAGCATATCTCAGACCGCATAACTGCAGCTGGCTCAGCCTGTGGCTAGCAGCTCCCTGGGCCACGCTACTGCATGGCACACTTGGTCTGCTTTTGGCTCCTCTGCAGTGTTCCTGAGCAGAAAATGCCCCAAATCCCATCTCTGGGACACCAAGCTTGTGGGCAGATACATGACATTTCAGTTCAGAAAGAGGACCACCTTGGGAAGTCAGTCCCAGTCCCAAACTGGTGGGTAAAGACCACTAGGGCCAGTTACAAACTCTGTCCTCAACCTTCATTCTGCAAAAAGAAAAATGAGGCAGACAAGGATTCCCTCTACCTGAAGCGAAAGCTCAGGGGGACACAGGTGGGGATGACCATTTCTGACCATTGCCCCTTCTTCCAGGCTTCAAGAGTGGGAAGCGGTGGAGCCGGCACCCACAAACACTTATCCTCCCTTTCCTTCTTCCTATGGACATTACACCAGCCGCGGACCAAAGATTGCTCCTTTTCAGAAACCAGGCTGCCTTTGCTTTCTACCCTTCCTGCCTAGAAAAATCTTCCCCAATTGTCTATAAAGTCTCCAAGCTTCTCCTTCTACGTTTCATTACATTTATTGGCTAATTCTGGCATTGCCCCAGTACACGGGTCATCACCCACATTTGTATGCATTTACATTTTCCAATTATTTCCTTAGTAGCTGTTTATCACTGATAGTTTTCACCCTGCCTGATTTCTCTCCTAATCGCTCCATGTTATTTCTTCCTTATTCTTTCTTTGCAGAAAAAAAGGGTTGGTTTTTTTTATAAAAGAGACTCACTATCTCATCCCGTCATTCATTCCATTCTCCTGCTTTTTAAGGGGCCTGGTTTATCACCAGCACTTCTTTTTACAAATATCAGGGGAAATAACCGTTGCTTATCCCCCCATTAATTCCTATGTTGAGCAAGTATTATTTTGCTTTCTTTTCTTTCGAGCTGTGGCCAATTATCAGTACTCTCTATTGCTTCCTTCTTTATTTATGGGTGTCACTGTGTGACGATGGTGAGCCTACAGTTAGGAAATGAAGCCCAGCATCCTCGTCCCCTTCTCATCCACCTTCAGGGTGCCTTCAAGGGTGTTAGGAGCAGAGCAGTTTGGAGGGGGGAGTGGTAGGACCCATTTGGGCTACAGGCAGTCCTGGTGTGCACCAGGACGGTCCATGTGCTTCAGCCACACTGAGTTTTAGCTTTCCCTGTGTTAGTTCAGCAGGTGTCACAAGAGAAATAACTGAATATCTAGAAGTGGAGGCAGGACTTGCCTGCGCCCAGGGTTTCTCCGTTGGAACTCGATCTGCTCCTTGAAGTGCCCCGTCCCTGTCCCCCCTCTGCTGACACGGGTGTCAGCTGGATGTGGTGACTGCCATGACTGACAGAGGGACCAGCCCAGGTCCCAGGCAGCTTCCTCGCTGTGTCCCAAGGCATGCTGGACACGGAAACCTTTGCTTCTTAGGGACACACACCGTCAGTTGGTTGGCTTCATATATAGGCTCTGCACGTACAGACTCGTTGGGGAAGATGGCAGATAGTGCTCAACAGGAGTAGCTGGAGACAGGGGGAGTTTCTATCCTTTTGTAGATGACAAGTTGTTGACTTTCTCCATTCCAGAGAATGAACATGGTGAAATAACCATGGTTTTATCATAAGCCTCATCCTTGATTATATTCAGCAGCTTCTGCTGACTCAGAAAGCAAAGGCTGACTCAGAAAGCAAAGACTCCCTCGGGGTATTCACCAAGAGTGGAGGGGACCCTCTCTCTTGCAGGACAAGGTGTGTTAGACCCTGCCCCATGGCCCGGGAGAGTCACAGGCAGGTCCTAGCCATCACTCTGGTGAACTTGGGGGCCACACTCATGCACAGGAGATTAGAGGCCAGACTACCCCCCCAGTGGGGATGTAAGTGGAGTAGCATGGGTTGGGAGCTGGACCTACACAACACATCATTCTTTTATTCAGCTTCAAAGGTAAAGCAGTTTGCTTAGCTCTCCCATTTCTTGCAGCCGCTGGCCACTCGGCTCCCAGTAGCATCTGAGCTTTGCCACTAGGCATTAAGCAATGTAACCAACATCTGGCAAGTGAGATTCAGCCTCTCTCTCCTGACCTTCCCAGGGGAAGAAGTGTCCGTCTGATGTGTAGTATTTTCATAGCATGCTTTACATTTGAGTCCGTTAAGCCAGAAGCTTCAAAACATTGTGGTATGTTCTTAATATAGCAACTGTATACGTACAGATAATTAAACTGACAAGAGCATCCAGGAAGACCAATATGCTTCATCTCCAAGCTCTTTAGGGGAGGGAGTATGTATGGAGAACTTAACAAGTGGAGTCGGCTTTCTTGTCTACATCCTTAGGTATAAGTACAGATAAAGATGAATGCACAAAAGCCTATGCACCCATTACGCTTCTGAAGGCATCCCCCTTCCCCAGTCTCAGCACATGAGGATGTAGCTCTCGTTAAGTTTAACTGGTTTCTCTGCACTCACAAATGGTGTATAGGATAAAAGAGGAAGATCTGAATCTATGCGCTATTATTGACTTTGTTTACTTTTATTGCCGTTAGATTTGCTAAAATCTGAACTAGCTTATCACAATTCATAAGATGGTCATGTAAGTTTTGCATGGGGTTTTTTTATAAATTATGTTAATGTGTTTCGAAAATGTGCTACAAAAAATAAGCATTCACTTAGCTTATTAAATATTTTCAGCAATGAAGAAGTGACTTTGAGTCAGGATGGAAATAAACATCCTTATTCAGGAGAGATTTTTAAAAAGCAAACAGAACATAAGAATGCAGCTAAGCTAGTATGTCTTGGGAAATTATTTTTCCTTTTCCACATCAGCAATAAGAGATCAAGAGCATTTCCGAGCACCAATTTCTGTAGGCTGGATGAAGGGAGATGGACATTTCTACAGTTGATTTGAAACTGGATGAACTAGAGCACTTCAGAGGTTTACAGTTGAAAAGATAAATGGATTGTGTGAGCTGTCCAATTTCATTATGTGCCCTAGCCAAACTCTTTCTTTAATGTTTGAGAGAATTATGATCAAATATTTTAAAATAAAAATGCTGACCTCTGTAGAAATTGTTGTTGACCTTGTCAAGGTAGCTTTAATGCTTAAAAAGAATACCAGCAATCTCTCAGTGATATAAAACTTCAACAGATGCTACCAAATCAAAATATATATAGAAGGCAGCTGGTTATTCACACTGGCCGAGCTCTTATCAAACCCTGTTGTCAGCTGAGTGTGAAATGGATTCCTGCCACAGAAAGTTGGCTCTGAAGCTCGCTTCATGTTCAAAGTTTGATTTGCCACATGTGATACAGTTGGATGATTTAAAACACAATTGACTTTCTTGCAGCAGTTGACTACCCTTTTTCAAAATTATACAGATCTCCAGAAACTGAAAGGCAAGTATACATGAAGACTCAAAATACTTTAAGCCAAACATTTACGATAAAGATTATCTGCATAAATTTGTCATGTTGGAAGCGCTCTCTTAAACTAGGCCATATAACTTTCAACCCAGCATGCTGCAAAGAATGCCATATCCAGTCTTTTTTTCCTTTGCATTAAGACAAGGTTTTGAACCAAAGCCCTGTACAGAAACCCTCTTAACTCCACAGTATGTGCAATTTGCATCTTGAGCTGCTTCAGTTTGTATTAATTTAGCACCAATCTCCAATTGGAGAGCTCCATCTAATCTCGTCTCTGTATCCATCACTGCTGTATATTTGTTACGGATGCACTGCCACAATGTTATGTGCAAAGGAAGGTGAAAAATCCTCTGCAGGCTCCAGTTCTGTCAAAAAAAGCATGAGATATGCTTAGTTTCACTAATATCTTTGCTTGCTTAAATTGATTACAGATAATGGCAATGAAAGCCAGAATTCAGCCAGTGCCTCTGTTAGTATCTGTGTTACAGGGGCAACTTGCACAGGTTAAATGCCTTTGTGTTGCACAATGAGACTTTTGTGACTCTTTGCAAAGACGAGGGGAAGAAGAAGAGTTGCCTGGCTATCCAAGCTTCTTCTAGGCCACTCAAAGATATTGGGGTGTCGGAGCATGCTAAAAGAACAGTTATACAAAGCAGAAAACTTGTAACCCAAGTAACAAAGAAGTCAGCTGTGTTACGCCGATGTAATGCAGAAGGTCGCCACATCCCTGCTTCATGCTGGGAAGCAAGTCTAGAGCGGCATTCCTTCCACTCACCTCAGACAAGTTAGAGACAACAGCATGAGTTTCTCTTATATTTGGAAAGTCCATGTCTAGGGACTGAACCCAAACAAGCACACAGCTCTGTTGCTTGGCCAGTTTGCAGTGGACAAAGGCAGGGGAAGGGACAAAGCCTCACGCTCTGCCCATTAAGATGGGGCGGGCTGGCTGTGGCTGCGGCTAGGTGACAGGCAGAAAGGATGGGACATGCCATGCACATCTGAGCTGTGTTTTCTAGTCTGTGCAAAACGTTGCTACGGAACCTGCTACCGCGTGAGCTAATTCTTCTGCTTTAGGAATATGTGAAATCTGGGTTTGTTTACCTGATTGTGACTACTGAAGGCCAATTTGAGACCATCCTTTCTCTGAATTGGCTTTTCCTCCTCATAGGGGAGGAAAATCAATTACTTTGTGCTAGTAGAAGTAACAAGTCAGAACTTGCTCACTGGCTCGTGGACTCTGCTGGTATCCAGCTGGCTAAACTCTTCCCCTTGAATGGGGTGGACAGATGCATACGGACATCTTGAAGGGGTTCCTGGCCCAAGCTATCCCCCAAATGGTGCTCAGGCATTGTCTGGGAGAACGTCAGCTCCCACAGGCCAGCACCGTGCAAAGGGTGCTGCAGTCTGGAGACCACTCAAGTCCATGCTATGGGCCTCTTCAGGTTACTAGTGCTGACCTAGCCGGTGCTGCCAAACCGTGGGGATCCAAGTGCCAAATATGCCCAGTCTTAGTTTTCTGGAAATGAGGTGAATTGGGAGATGCTTGAGCCACTGTGACCTTCCTTGAAAACAGTGTTTTGCTTTGAAGCACAGATCCTTCTGTCTCCTGCTTCTATGAAACTAATGGTCTTCAACCAGGGCAAAGTCCTCCTGTGTGTGGGCATCTTCCTTCTGCTCTGCTGATCTATTGTCCATATTCTTCTCATTTATACATAGAAATCTCATAGATGTTTCATGCAGAAGGAGATGGGAAACTACTGAATAGATCATTAATAGGTTCAAGTCATTGAGAATGATTTGAAGGGCTGGTGAATCTAGCCATCCTAGCTGGGAATGGTTTTTTCTGCTCTGAGGGAACTGCATTTACTTGAAAGTTGATTGTTTGGGTCCACATAAGCAGGCACCTTTTTTGTACCAGTCTTTCTGAGTTTGCACCTCATAAATTTGCTCTAAATTCCCTGAAAGCTCAAAGAAAATCTCAGTCAAAACTGTCAAATTTGGGATGTATTTTCATTAAAGCTGTATTAATCCACAGAATGCAGCTCCTGACAATACTATAAAACCTCCCATGGAGTTCAGAGTAGTCTCCTGAAAACATAGTATTTGCTAGAGTAAACGCAATAGCAAAGCAAGCAGCCAGCCAGGCTTGTCTTCAGGAGTGTCTTGTAAAGGACAAGACAGATTTGATGTTGTGTTAGGTTTGGGGAGAAACCCAAAGAAAGAGAATAGAGGAAGGATCTGTTTCCTCCAACCATCTAAAAATGAACCTAGAAGGTTTAAATAAAGAATAATATAAGTTGCATGTGCAAATTGACTCAGGGCAACTTTTTAACTTGCTTCAGTGATGTTTTCATGGCTGATTAGATGAGTCGGCAGTGACCTTGGCAGTGCTACAAAACCAATTTTTACATCGGTTAGCATAAGGAATTCCACACTTCCCGTCAAATCCCTCCTAAAAAGATGCCTGCTTGCCCTTGCAGCCTGGGTTTACTTCTGTGGTTGGCCAGACCTTCTCACTCGGGTCATGCTCCTGGCCACTATTCAGTCGGAAAGGACTCAAGGGTGGATGCATATGAGGTTATCCTGCACGATCTCCTTTACTGCCCAGAAAGATTACCCAGGGGGAATGTCAGGATTTTGACCACTTGCCCTTGATAGTCAGGCCTCTGGAAATCCCGTGCAAAGGGCTGCTTGTGCATGCACAGATCAGTGCTTTGGCATATGGGAGGGACGCTGGGAGACAGCGGACCTGGCCCAGGTGCTCCGGGAAGGTGATGTGCATTTAGCCAGCACGTCCCAACTGCACAGCACAGAGATGCAGACTTTGGGGGGATCCCAGGCAGAAATACCTTATAGTGTGCCGTTCCTGCTGGCACCCCAAGTAGCCGGGGCAGACCAGGACATCAGTCTGAATGCCAGGTACAGCATCCTCTCCCTCTCCCCAGCCCTGCAAGAGAGAGCGATGCAGATTCCCACGTGGGCTGTAGTACTCTAAGTACCCACCAAACCTCCTTGTGCTTCAGGTCTTTGGATGAAAAAACACATGGACACAAAGCAGGGGCCAGCCACAAAACTCAGCTCACCCTTCTTCCATCCTCAGCGCATCAGCCGGCTCTTTCAGCGGTACATGGGGATGTTAGCTGCTCCCATCGGAGACAGAGGAGAGATGGAGCAGGCAGAGGGCTAAGGGAGGAAGGAGGGAAACACTGAGGCTTTTGTCATGCATGAGAGAAAGGTCTGAGCGTGGAGCAGTGAAGACGGGCAGATTTCCCGTCCCAGCACCAGTAGCAGCTGGCTGGTCTCTTTGGATGCAGTCACCTGAAAAACTCTGTTGGAGTCGCGGGACGATATAGAAGACAACAGAGAGGAATGGGGTCACTGGGCATCGATGCAGACCCCATCTGAATGGGGGATGTGGGCAGCTGCCTCTGCATCAGGCAAGAAGGGGTGGAGAGATGCTGCAGACCCCAAAGTGTCTTTTTCCTCCCACCAACTGCTACTCATTTTGGCTTTCACATGAATTTGCCATGCAGGCTTGGCCAGCTCATACTCTCTGCTTTCTCTGACTACAAAAATATTTAAGCAGATTCGCATTGCTAATATGTAGGGGAATTAGAGAGTGTCAGCAATGGCTTCTGACTTAAGATATGGCATGTCAGGTATTAGCTGAACCCAGAAATGCAGCTATCTGAATATTTCTAAGGCAACTTGTCAGTAGGGTGTTTCTAATCCTTTTACCAAACAGACTTTTTTTAAAACTTGGGAATTTTTTTGTCTTTGTCTCTCTGACCCTAATAAATCTTAATTCCCACAACTTGCGGGTGTTGACTTTCCAAGAAAAATGTCAATGGCACTCTGTCACCACCCTCCACATTCTCAAGGAGGCTGCTGGAGGCAATTTGTCTCATTTTTCTATGTAAATGTAGAAAAGAGATTTTCAGAGCCAACCGCTGTCTCTGGGAAAGAGGTGCTGTGTGTGCCAGCACGAGCAACGCTCCCACCACTGGTCCCCGACACTGACGGAGTTCAGCTGTTTCGTGATAAAAAATAAAGCGTTCAGTCTCCAGACATCTTGCATTTCAATGAATAATTTTTCACCCAACTACATCCCAGCCTGCTTTGATTATGTGCACTCCATATATTGACACTGTAATGCGGAGTTGAGGAATGGTGGATCTATCCCATAAGGGGAATTGCAACCCCTAAAGCCCCAAGCCTTCAGCCTGAGCAGTTTTGTATAATGTTATTACACTGTATTTGGATGAGACAATAGCCGAAAAGGCCGTTGTTTGGTATTTACATAACATTACTATGGAGCGACTTTGGATTTTTCTTTTCTTCAAAGTGCTTAAAATGCATTAAACAATGGGATGACAGAGCTGTTGGCAGAGCCAATTTGACAAGAAGGGAATTGTGAGTGAGTGACAGTTCAATGGCCCCTGGATGAGAGATTTCGGTGTTTCATGCACAAGGAAGCAGGGATGGGAGGGAGTTACAGACTGTAACTATCACGGGGTAATGTGCTGCCTGATGCATATGGGTATAAGCGCGCTGCTGGCCTTCAGCAGATAAGGCTGCTGGCCACTGAATAACCAATGCCTCAAGGAACAGAGTGGGAACATAAAGAGTTTATATGGGCATCTTTACTGCCCTTATCACCGTGGTGTTGAAGCATAGCTTTGTGGCTGGTTTTAGCAGATGACGTAATTCAGCGGGGGCACCTGGCGTTTGCTTCATTAGCAAATGATAATAATTGGTGGAGGGGAAGAATTGTGCATGAATCACCATTTTGCACTTTTATTTCCTCCTGATTACACTGCCCAAGGCTCGAGATGGGCGAGAGATGCTGCCGGCTGACAAAGAAGTGTTGTACCCTGCCTGACGGTACCACGCTGGGCATGGCCAAGGCAGGAATTACTCCATATTCATGCAAACCTCTCCTTTTTCCACCTCACCTCTCCTGCTGATGGACTGGCCACTCCGCACACATCCCCCAGCCTACATTTCAACTCAAGTCCCCCAAAAGATGTTTTTCAAACATCTCACCTTTGAATGTTTAGGAAAATTGGACCAAGTCAGCAAGACTCGAGAGGCTGGTTTGAACTAGACACACTTCACGATCTGTCCTGCAGAAACCAAACCTGCTCGGGAACTCGCCGGACAGCATCTGCTATGTCTGCGCTCATAAATAAAATAGGTTGGGGCTCGTTGGCTGGGCTGGAAGCCACAAGCCCAGCTTGTGTTTCTAGGGGTAAACTCACTCTCTATCCCAAACAGGGTGACCATCCTTGGGACTCTGTCTGGTCTGGGCTATGCCCTGGTGGCTTTGGCTTGGAGGGTGCCAATGGACCAGCCTGCACTAGCACATGCTCACAGTTAAATACCAATTATTTGAGTCCTGGAGCCTGTGCCTGACCACAGCTGGATTATAGTACAAAAATAGTGCAGGCTGAGCACCAGTACAGCAAACAGTCTTTAGCATTGCAGCACCTGGCATAGCAGTGCCTCATCTCTACATTCTTGTGATATGTCTCGCTGTAAGTCCCTCTAGCAAGGAGATCGTGGATGGTAGCAGTCTTTTTAATCTAATGAAACGAGGCATTACTAAGTGTGATCTAGTTACCTTGTTCCCACAGTTCAGCATGTCTCTGTGCTGGATGGATTCAGGAGGCATGCATCTGTCCATATGTTAAAACTATGCATTTCCCAGAAACCTTCTGCCACCGAGAATTAGGGAAAAGCTATGAAATGGGGGAGGGGGAATAGATAGGCTTGTCTGACAGTTAATAAAACAATAAAATATACTTTTTGTGTGCCTGTATTTCTAGGGACGTACCAGCAGCTGCTAATACCATGTCATCTGTTTTTTATTCATGGCACTGCTGGACTGTGGATAGATAATCTCTCTCTATAACTCACTCATTTCTAAGCGTAATGGGAAGCTGTCACTGAGAAACATGCTTCTCTGCCAAAAGTGGGCAGCCTGTCTTTCCACTGGGGAAACACATGACTCTGGAGTTCAGTTCCTCAGGCTGCTCAAATCCCAGTAACATTGTCTTTTAATTATATTGAATATTTAATACTGGAATGCTTGTGTTTCTGCTATATTTTCCACAATGACTGACAGAATGATCTTCTGAAGCTATGGAGAAATCCTTGCACTTCTCTGATTTTTCTGGTTGAGATAGATGTTTACTCCCCAGGCACTGAGCCAGCTGAAGTGCCCATTGCTCAGTGAAATGAGTTCCCATTCAGTGAATTCCCATGAGTGAAATGAGTGCACCCATGGTGGCACTTGGGCCACCTGATTTTCAGCCCCCAAGGAGCCCCTCCTTGGATGGCAGCCCTGCCCTCTCAGGCCAGGATTTGGCTTGAGTCAGATATTCACAGTGCTGATCCTCAGCTGAGTCAATCACCCTCCTGGAGAAAAATAGGTATTTGTAGGAATTTGGGCCAGTTTTAGGATGAGATTAGTTGCCCTTAGAAGCTTGTCATAGAATCATAGAATGGTTTGGGTTGGAAGGGACCTTTAAAGGCCATCTAGTCCAACCCCCCTGCCATAAGCAGGGACATCGTCAACTCGATCAGATTGCTCAGAGCCCTGTCCAATCTGACCTTGAATGTTTCCAGGGACGGGGTATCTACCACTGTCGTGGATGAGTGATTTAGATCACTTAAAGAATCACCACCAAATATATTAGCAAAAGTGATTTTTTTAATGTGAATTTGTAAAAACATGACTTAACAAAGTTCAATGGCAAGGCTCACTCTATTACTTACTGTATGAAAGAAACATACAAAGGAAAATCGAGTTAGAATCAATTTAGAATGATTTACACAAACACTGGAGACTCAAAAGGGTAAGGGAGACCCCCCTGCTTTAAGTCACAAGGTTCACAGTTGACCCCCTTGCTTTCTAAAGTCCTTCTCAGAGAGGAGTCCAGCTGCAGCTGGATCCAGACTTAGTCCCAGACTTGGTCAATGGTTTCTGCCTAATGGAAGGGATACAAAAGGGTAAGGAAAATCTCCTGTTGAATTACTATGCCGATTTGTCGGGGAATAAGTGATTATGGATCCTACACAACTGTAAGCTAGCAGCAATGTAAGATTTATTAACACTATTACGGTAAATCACAAGATTAGGTTATATGATTTTTAACAATACTTAATCATCAGCCAATTATCAGAGTGATTTAATAAAATTTGCTATAATCAACACCACAAAGTTTCCTAAATTGAATCATACACACACAAACCCACATACACACAGATATTGAGGTTAACCTATGATCAAGATTTTTCTCTCTTTGCCCATTGTAGTAAATTATTGGTACTAGATGATCTTTGAAACTTCATGAAACCTGACTGTAGTGAATTACTCACTATTCTCCTTTATCAGCATTTGTCAGCAGACGATCTTTGTCCCCTTCTTCTTTGTCAGCATCTATTAGCAGACGATCTTGGAAATCCTAGCAAAATCTACTCTTCAAAATTCTCATGAAATCTACCCTGAGAGGCATCCCAGCTCAGGGGGAGATACTGGGTCACAGCCTGCTGCAGTACTGGAGGGCTCAAAGGGTCTCACTTATGATCACTATTTATAGGATCTGAGATGATTGACTTTGGACAGTATATTTCCATTCTGGCCACAATTCTTGTCAGGTAATTCTGGCACCTTCCAGGGCAGACCATGATCCAGACAACAGGAGTTTCAGGTATGGTTAGGGAGTGCCTAATCGTCCTAACTCACTGTACTGTAGCCAGGACAAGAAAGTATCAGTTGGTCCTAACTCACTGCACTTGCAGCCAAAACAAGAACACAACATTGGCTGGTCCTGACATAGTAGCATGGCCCAGGGGGTCTGCTCCACCACAACTACTTCTCTGGGCAACCTGTGCCAGTGTTTCACCACCCTCATCGTAATAAATTTCTTCCTTATATGTAGTCTGAATCTGGCCTCTTTTGGTTTAAAACCATTACCCCTTGTCCTATCACTACAGGCCCTATTAAAAAGTCTGTCCCTATCTTTCTTATAAGCCCCCTTTAGGTACTGGCAGGCTGCTATAAGGTCTCCCGGAGCCTTCTCTTCTCCAGGCTGAACAACCCCAGCTCTCTCAGCCTGTCCTTACAGCAGAGGTGCTCCAGCCCTCTGAGCATTTTTGTGACCCTCCTCTGGACCCGCTCCAACAGGTCCATGTCTTTCCTGTGCTGAGACCCCAGAGCTGGACGCAGCACTGCAGGGGGGGTCTTGCCAGAGCGAAGCAGAGGGGCAGAATTCCCTCCCTTAACCTGCTGGTTTTGTTTCTTTTGATGCAGCCCAGGATGTGGTTGGCTTTCTGGGCTGCAAGCTCACATTGCCAGATGATGTCCAGCTTTTCATCTACCAGTACCCTCAAGTCCTTCTCAGCAGGGCTGCTCTCAATCCCTTCATCCCCCAGCCTGTATACCAGGAGTTGCCCTGACCCAGGACCCTGCACTTGGCCTTGTTGAACCTCATGAGGTTCACATGGACCCACTTCTTGAGCTTGTCCAGGTCCCTCTGAATGGCATCCCATCCCTCAGGCACATCAACCGCACCACTCAGCTTGGTGTCAAGCTTCCCCCAGGCTACAAGAAATTTTCTCCCCAGAAGCCCTCTTCCTCCTCCTCGCATCCTGTGGCCAATACATACCCATAACGCATCAGTATCATCACTAAACCTACGCAACAATGACCATGGCTGGTGTTAGGAGGCACCAAAATGGGGTTTGCATGTCACCTTGTGTAGCAAAGCCTTGCTCTGTGTCACCTGCGTCTCATCTCTTCCTTTACCTCTCTCCAGTGCTGGGGCGTTCTCCCGTGAGCAGATCCCAGCCGACTCCCCCAGTGGGTTCAGCAGCCCATGTTAGTGGGCTCATGCTAATGACAACTCATCCAATAAATACATGGAAGAGCTGTGATACTCAGGGGTTTTTGACAGGGCATCAGCATGATTCATCCCTCATGCAGCCTCCATCTCCCCTTCCCAAGGCGCTCTCAGGCTTGCCCTTCCCCTCCCTACTTGCCTTTAGTGCTTGCTCTGTCATTATTCGGGGAAGTTCTCTTCATGTCTAATTGGGAAGAGACACCTGTATAGAGTGCACCTGTATGTAGTGTCTCTGTACAGAGATAAGCAGAGTGCATGGAAGAGAGACTCATCCCCTGTGGTTAATTTGTCAGAGCTGAACACTTCTTAAAATAGACCCAAGGAGATCAAGACAAAGCTTGGGCATTGCATACACTGAAGTTACCTTGATGTGGTTCTCTCTAGCACAGGCTGTGCCTGCAGCCCAGGGTATGAGGGGCTCTTTAAGCAATGGGGAGATGCAGGGAGGCAGTCCTGGGAGCGTCAGCCAGCTGTGATCCCATACATACCTTCTTGCACTGTTTTTGCTGCCTTTTCATAAGCTTTCTTGGTGCAAGTTCAAGTCACAGAGATGCTGTTGAGGCTCACTCCTTTCCCCGCCACCTCCTGACACCACTAATAAAGCTCTCCCTTTCTTCGAAGTCATTATTTTAACAAACTTAAGTTGTTTCGGAGGGGAGGGAGGGACAGAATGAGTTCAGTGCTTCAAGGCTGCAGGAGCTGGGGTTGCAGAAGAGCCCCAGCCATGTGCTCGCTGTGCTCTTCGCTGCTGAGGCAGAAGTGCTTTGCAGTTGCAAAGCATTACACAGCATTTCAGATGAACCTCCCAGGCATGGCCCAGGGCGCAGTGAAGGGCATCTGGGTCATTCTGCTAATGAGGAGGCAGCCCCTGATGAACCCACCTCTGCTCTGCTGCCTCTCCAAGAGGGAAGGGAGAAACCTCAGAGTGCTCACAAGTCAGGTTTGACTTCACAGAAGAGTTGCCCACTCTACAGGTGACCAGGAATCCCCTGGACGATGCATTGATGCCATCATGCCTGGCAGGTGGATCCATTGGCCCAGTGTTGAGGTATTCAGTTTTGTGGAAAGTATTGTGTTTGCAAGTCCAGAGAGCTCAGGCTGCAAAGTGTTGCTTGTCCCAGGCTGGAGTAGAAATTGAGGAGTAGATGTGATGGTGCAGAGCTGTGAAAGCACTCGGCTCGCTGCCATGAAGAAAAGCCTCAGAGTCAGCGTCTTTGGCTATGAAATGGCTGGTGTGTGTGCCAGAGACTCCACTATATGGGAGCAGGGGTCCCTCAGCCCTTCCTCCTGGCAGGGGCAGAGCGCTCACCAGGAGCAGGCTCTTCTCCCCCAGGGCCACAGCTCCAGTGTGGTGGGACCACAACTGGGGCCCTGCTGATTTCTCTAGTGAAAAGTTGATTAACAGTGCATTGTTCTTCATGTGCATTTTTGCGAAGAGGGTCCCGTAGCAGGAGGGAACAGCAGGGGAAACCCTGGCTGAATAACATTGCTCCGACGGCCCTCCCCCACCAGCAAAGCACGCTCAGCCCTCACTGAAGAATTTCTGCTGATGTACCCCATCCCAAGCTCAGGCCAGACAGCTGCAGCTCTGACATGGTCCCCAGGCTGCTTTTTCTGATGCAGGTTACCTGGAGGATGGCAGAAAGGTGTGGGTAGGAAGGAGATGAAGAGCGGCAGATGCAGAGGGGTCTCAGCAGCTGCCCGGGCAGCTCACAGTGCACCACGGTTCGGCTCTGTAGCACTAAGGACACAGTTCAGTTTCTGGTTTGAATGCCACCTGTTATTCCTGATTTAGGCCTGTGGGATTCACAAGCTGTCTTGCTGACCATCCCACTATATTGGATGTAGAAGGTCCTGGCCCCACTTTCTATTGATTTCCCTGCTGTCAGAGACTTCATCTTCTTCAGTGTGTCTTCCCCCATCTTCTTCAATGTGTATGTGACGGAAGTTTTATTAATGCAAAATGAATATCCCTCTGGAAAATGAAGTCCAGAAATTAATAATGAATTAAAACAACTTGCCACAGGCATTGCTAATGAGCTCTTTGTCTGCTCGGCTCACATGAAAGGAGGTCATTGCTCAGCCATTCCCATCGAGAACGGCAAGAAGATTAACCGTTAACATTGAGTGCGTGGGTCTCTCCTGAGACAGCGGGATGGGCTGCAGCTCGGCTTGTGCCTGGCAGGGTTTTCCTGCCCTTAGCCCTGCTGTGCAGGTTTGTCTTGAGGAGTCTTAGCTACCTGGAGAAAACACCTTCCTCCTCTCCCCTCCAAAGACTCAGGTTGCCCGTCTGTGTTGGGAGGACACGGGAGTCATCCTACTGGAAAGGACAATAACCTTGCAGAGCTTAAGAGGAGAGCGGAAAGTAATCTTGGAGGGGACTAGCAGGGCTTAAGTTCCCTGCCGTAAGCCTCTTCAGGGACTCTGGCCCAGTAACTAACTTGGCACCGCTCCAGTGCTGGGTCTGCATCTATTGTTCTTTTCCTTTATCTTGCAAGGCAAAGCGTTATCCTGCCTTATCTGCTACCACAGGCTTTGGAGGAGGCCCCGTGGCAAGGGCATTGGAGATCGTGCCCCTGCCGAGCCCCAGGGGCAGGAGGAGGGCTGTGCTGGGAGAGGAGCAGCTGCCACTGGGCAGTAGAGAAGGGAAAGCTGTCATGCACTGACCACCTCTCTGTGGCTTTTTCAGCAGCCAGGTCTCACTCAGCAGAAATACGGAAGCAGTGTGTTGCATTTACCCATCTTTGCCTGGGGAGGCTGGCTGAATGCAGGTGCTTTCAGGTGCTGCTCCTCACTCGATACCTGGGGCTGGATGCAGCAGTGCATGGGGCAAGGGATGCTGGGCATCACTTCTCCATGATGTGGCTGGACATCAGAAGGGAATTTTACCCCTTGTCCAGTGACCCTTGTGGCAGTGCTGGCTGGCTGGAGCCGAGGGACCCATCACTTCCCCATGTCCACGGGCAGCATGTTTCACAGCAGCCATTTATTGCTCTGTTCTGCTTTCTTGCAAAATATGAAAGCTCAACCTATCCCCCCACAAATGCTTAACCCAGGCTTGACAAAATGCTGCTGTGTTTGAGGCATGCTTTTTCGCCACCATTCCCCAGCCTTGCCCTCTCAGGTGGAACACCCAGCAAGGCTAGCTGATGGCTCGCTTCCTCGCTTGGCAGCACAACTGCTCATTTATCAAATAACGGAGTCACCCCAGAGCACTGGGAGCCAGGCAGTGCCAGCCATGCAACACCCCACCTGCAATGCACTCCATCACGGGGGTGCCCAGACTCACCTCCACCAACTGTCCCCAGTGGCCTTGGGTGTGGGGGGGTCACTCCTGCCCTTCCCTACACCCATGACTGGCCGTGCATTCCCACCCCTCCTCTTGTGGTAGCACTGGCCTGGGAAGAAATCACTTTCTGGTGCAGAGAGAGTTTGGCCTGATCAGGAGAGAAAGGAGCAGGGAGGCTTGGGCTGGGGTGGGGGAAAAGCAAGACTTAGACAATCAAACTGCATATTGACAGGCACAAAACCCCCTTCTTCTCTCTCCTTCAAAAGTTTGTGTTTGTTTGTTTGTTGTTAAGCTGAAAACTCATCCAACGCTCCCCAGTAAGTACCTGTACTGAGCCTATGTATCTCTGAATTCACCTGGCAGTCTTATGATGCTCTTCGTCACAATATCCAGGTATCTGATAAGCCAAACTGTAGCTTGTCCTTAAAATACTCCAGCAAAGGGAGGTTCATCTTACAGGAGACAGGGATGCTAGGACTGTCCATCCCACCCAGCACGATGCCAGGAGAGAAGTACCTGATGAGTGTCCAAAGAGACTGGTGTAGCTGAGGGTGCTCTTTGCTTCTGTCCCTGAAGGGACTCAAGGGGACAAAGGACATGACCACAGCTCCGTGCCTGGTCAGAAGTCTGACTTGGGAGTTAAAATGAAACTAGTTGCATCCCACCTATTTGTTATCTGCCAGGCTGTTCCTCCTACATAGCAACTTATCTCCTATTCAGAGGCTGCTTTAAGCTAGTGCTGCATTCAGGCATGGGTATTGCTTCTTTCTTTGCTGGCATGACCTAGAAACCACCCCTGTGTTGGGTGCTCAAAGGAACAGTATGGACATTGCTGGTAACTGCACTAGGACGTAGCAGGAGGTGGGTGGGTGGAGGACAGTGTAACGCTCACATGAATGCCAGGGAATCATACTTCAAATTTGCTTCAGCTGTGTCAGATACTGTGACAGTACGGGGTTTATGGACATTTTTAGAGCGAGGCTGAGAATCTTATGAATCTGTTTGGGAGTTAAGTATAAATCAGGGCTTTTTTTCAACACAAGCTGTGTTTGTATTTACAGGACAGAGCAGCCAATTAGGACAGCAGGATTCTCAGGTCCCCACCATCCATTTTCTGCACAGCATCATCATTTCATCTCCATTTAACAGGTTCATATCTGGGGTAACTCTGACTCAGCTGCTTGGTAGACTCATTGGGGCAGTCAAGCCTGCAGACAGCTTTATTTTCACCGAGGCTTGCAGCACAGAGATTTGAAGACCAAATCTTTATGAGCAGCCACCAGGGAACATTGTTGGGATCTCTGACTCCAGCTGTGCCAGTGCTGCTGTAACCATTGCAGCTCTGGGATCTGGGGCTATTACAGGCTGTGGGATCACAGGCTGCATCTACCTGGATCCTTTTTACCCCTGTTTTCTACCAGTGACAGTCAAGACAAGAGCTCTGTTATGGCCATGACTTCAGTAGTCCAGTAGGAAACACAGGAGTTCAGCAGAGCTGGTGAAAATTCATAGAGGCAGGAGGACGCATTAGACTTAAGAGTCAAATGAGGTTTTGCAGAAAAGGTGGTCATGCACTGTCCTCTGTACGGAATGAATAGTTTCTCTGAGCTTGGTTTTTATGCTGTTACAAAGGGTATTTTGAAAGTGTGTGTTACTTTCCTCCCTTCCCTTCCAAGTGCCTAAATTTGAGGATATATCCTTATCTCTAAATGACAAGCAATACTGAATGGGAAACTATTTTGTTCTGTCATTTACTTCGCGTTTGGTCCTGTCACATTCTATCTTTTGGCACTATGTATTTTCTTAGTGTTATGAGCATATATCTGTGCTCTGTGTGTGAGAGTGGGTGTCTGAAATGTGTTTGCAAAGGTCCTTGATAAAAAGCTTTAACAACTAAAATTATCAGAGAGGCATGAGTGAGCTGGTCATGGTAGATCTGAACACTGGCAGGTGGCAGGTCATCTGTCTGCAGAGACATTAAGCACTGAAGAGGTCAGAATCATCAGGTTTTTAGTATTTACCTAGGAGGGAGACTACTGCTTATTTCAGGGAGCTAATGTTGCTTGCAGATTTAGCTCAAACACCAGAGGGAACATAAGAGCAACAGCAGTGGGGTATCTTCAAGGACAGCGTTTTCCTCCAGAAGCACAGTGCAGTTCTATCCAACTTCTCATTAATCACTTTCTTTCATTCTTGTTTTCCAGCCAAAGCTTTTGGCCAAGGAGTTGCTTGACTTGGTGGCATCTCATTTCAACCTCAAGGAGAAGGAGTACTTTGGAATTGCGTTCACAGATGAAACGTAAGTGCAAGAAATCAAAGACCTAAGAGGCAACTCTTAGATCACTGGAAACCTTGGCGGTTTTGTCCTAAGCGAAATGACCAGCGTAGAAGACCTGTGTACCCCAAGGTCCTAGACCAAGGTCTAAGGTGGCATGGACCTCACATCAGAGTCTGTCTTGTACTGCCTCTTCTTCAGGGAGCTGGAGGCCTCTCATGGGAAATTAAGCATGGCCAGAGGCGTACAGAGGCAGTAACAATCGCTTCCTAATCCTGTGTTCAAAGAGTTGGTGTCATTTGGCATTGGTAAAAGGTTAGTTTAAGCTCTCGTGGACTTAAGATCCACTCACTAGTTCAAAACTATTACCAGATTGGCGGAACTGTTCAATTAAAGTGTTAATCCATTTACTCATTCATGCAGGCTTAAAAGTAATGCTGAATTATTTCAAAGAAAGAAAAAAATACCAACCTCACAAAATTATTCTATTATTTCTGCTGTTTTCGATCCCAGATCAGAGTTTCTTAAAAAAGGGAAAGAAGAAAGTGTGGGAAGGGAAGGAATTGCTAAATTTAACATGAACAAAAAACATTTTTAAATGTAAAATTTCCATTGTGGAAAGGATTTGACCTTACCAGGAATCACACAACAGCTTTATGGCTGAGCTAAACCAAAGGATGGGACCCTGACACTGCAGTCACCTCAGGCAATGTTGGTTGTTCTCCTTGAACCCCAGCTCCTAGAGTCCTAGTATTACCACATAATTTGAGCTTTTGTCTCAAAACAGGCCATTTCTATCCCCTGTTTAAAAGGCAAGTATAAAATTAGCACTGGAGAAACATTAAAGGTCTGCCAAATGCTATGATTAGTCCTAGTCTGTGACCTCTCAGTCCTACTGCACAGTCCCTGCTACTTTTTTCCAGCTGCCTGTTTTCTCTCTGTAGTTAGACAGTCCTCAGCATATGGACTATGTCTTGTATGCGCACCCACCATACTCCACCTTGGTTTGCAAGAGGGTTGAGTCTTTTTATATTAATCAGGAAGAGGCTTCCTGCACCTATATTGTTTTAAAAAACCAAGATTTTCAAGCCAATGCTGTGTTCCTGGAACAGCTGAGTCAGCAGTATTTCTGTCATAAGCCAGCTCTGCTCTCCTGCTCAAGTGCCAGGGAAATGTAAATTATCTGCTGGAATAATGATTTGGGATTGGGTAATCAGAGGCTGCTGGATAATTGCACAAACATACCTACATTCATCTCAGCAGCAATCGCCCCTCTAGAGCCAGTTCCTTTGGCAAGTACCTGTCTTGGGCAGCCTGAGGCCATCTCAGGACACAACTCCCAGGATGGAGGAATGCTTGGCATCAGACACATTCATAAGCAGGACCTGAATCAGAGGAGATCCCAGAATCCATCCCATCTCACTGAGATGAGCAGCTCAGCACTGTAGGAGATCTCCAACCCAACAGAAATTAATGACACTGGTCCTCAAAGGAGGAACAGCAGGAGGCACTGGCAATTTATAAAGTAGGAGGAGGATATTGCTCCTCATCAAGGTGTTATTTCCTATTGGAGAGAGCAAGTTACTCTGGGTGCTGCCTGAGGGGTGCAGGAAAGTCATGCAGGGAAGCCAAAGCAGACTGAGAGATGAAAATGTTCCCTAGCAGCACAGGTTAAAAACAAGAAACACATGTCAGACTGCAACCAGATAGCAGCTGAGCAAGTCCCAGCTCTCAGCTCAGCTGAGTGGGCACAGGGCTCCCCTGGGAGTGCAAGGGAAGCTAATGAGGAGGTGTCAGCAATTAGAGAGAGCCCAGCCTCCCCTGGGCCTTCCAGGTTTAACACAGAGCAGCACGAGCAAAGATCTGGGTTAGTGATGGGAGGAAGCGCGAGAAGCTGACAGAGGCTGTCGAGGCAGTGCTCAAAGATGTGCGGCAGATGCAGATGGGTGCACACTGTCTAGGCGGGATTTCAAAGGGTGAGGTGATGGCACCCACTCAGCTGGTCACCCTCTTGACCTGTAATCAAGATGGAACAGGGTGCATTTTAGGAGATGCTCAGCCAGCCCAGATGAAAAATTTGGGGACACCCTGATTAAATCTAGTAAACGCAACCCAGAAACGTGCCAGTAAGTCCTAGTTGATATGAAGCTTGGTCTGCAGCTCTTCTGCTGTCCTGTAGTGAGTCTGACCTTTGCACTGAGGCTTCTTCAGTGCTGTGAAAATAACCTTGACAAAAATATTTCCTCTTCAATTGTAAAAAGCTTTGCATAGAGTTGGCACAAACAGCAATTGTTTTATTTGACTGAACACAGCCAAAAAAATACACCTGGGGGGTTGAGCTGGGTCTTGCAAATAGATGTCCCATGTCACCTTCAGAAGATAAGCTGGGCTGTCTGTACCACAGATCTTAACCTGCAATGTGAAATGGAAGTTTAAAAAAAATCCTTTCTTCAAAAAGTAGGAAAACCAGTCTCTTAATGTATGTTTGCAGAGCACCTGACACAGCCCTATAGCTGATACAGACCAGGCACACAAAAATAAACCCTTTAGTTCTGTGACGCAGGCCCTCAGGGATTTCCTTCGCTTCACACTGCATTGAGTTTCCATGTGCCTTACTTGAAGGGAACTCATAACCAGCTAAAACAGAACAAGCCTGGTTCATAAATGTAGTCTTGGGTTGCCTAAATTGCAAGTTTAGAAAGAAGAAAAGCCACTAACGTATTAAATCAATTCTTCTATTTAAGAGTAAAAGCTCTGTGAGAGTAATTTATTTAGAAATGGTTTGGACTGGGGATTTCCATTCATTAGTTGTGCTCTATCATGACAACCTAAGAAGAAAATCAATAGGAACAACCTTTGCGTTGGCAACTTAATAGTTTCTTGTGATAATATAGGGTCATTACTGCATTCAGCATGACTAAAATTAGATTGTCAGACTATTATGGAGGAGAGAATAACGCCTCCTATTTTAATGATCATAGGAACGCTTTATGGTATGAGCCATTAACTGCGGGAGAGCACAGGTCAAAAGGGTGTCCCTGTACGGCACGTGGTGCCAAGCTTCACGTGAAGCCAGAATAGCTATATGCTGGTTGATTAAGAGTGAAAAGGAATGGGGAAAGGGCTTTTTTTTTTAGTTCAGCTGATTATGAATCTCCGCTAACTGCCCTTTCCCTTGGCATCAGCTCTTCCAGCATTCACTGAGAGCAAGTGGTCAGGATTACCCTTCTGTTCATTGCAGATGCCCCATCTGGGCCATGGGCAGGTTTTCCACATCCTTTACTTGTCCTTAGACATGAGTCACCTGCTCCATGGAGAACTATCAACTTTTGCATCCCACAGCTCCCCCTCTCCGTGGGTCCAACCAAAAGCTGATCCAAACCCTTTTGCTCCCTTGCCAGAGGAGAACCTGCAGAGCAGCTTCTTCAGCTAGCTAATATATAGGATAAAAACTGCCAGGCATTGAAGCCCCCATTATTTGTGTTACATTTGTGCTAGAGACTGTACTAATGTGATAAGGTAATGACAGAGAGTGCCCTTGCTCAGCCCAGGATGCTATGGCCGAGGGGATGGCAAGGGAAGAGCAGAGTACCACTCTTCCCTGGAATACTCTCTCATCTCTGCGAAGTGAGGGGAAGCCTATTCCCACCCTGCAGCTATGTGGCAGAGCCAAAATGAGGGGCCAGGTGTCCCATGTCCTGGTTGAACAGCCAGTCCAATGGAGGGTGCAGCTCTCAGAATAATGTCCTGTTCTGGCGTTAGACCAGTTCCTTCGTCACCAAGTCCACCGTTTTGCAAAATCTGTGTAGTTAAACTCGTATAGCTCCTTGACACCCTTCAAAAGTATTTCTGTTGGAGGGTTAAGACCTTAAACAAGAAAATCTGTGAGCTTAAGGGGGTTTTTGTTTGTCTCGTGATTGATGGAAATGTAAAATAGTTTATATAGTTTCTATTATGTGAATTGGTCTTTGTCAATGTCCATTCAATTCAACATGAGTTTGACACTGAAGGGGCATGAGTAGGTTTATTGGTCCTAATACCTTTATAACACAAATCAATGTGGATCCACTTTTCAGAAAACTGGACACTAACCAGTAAAAGTGTATAAACAGAACCACCTGGAGGCAAAGTATTCATTGATGTGCCACTCTTTCCTGAAAGCCCTGATAAAAGAACACAGAACTACTGCATGCAATTGACAATATGAACCCTGGGCACCAAAATCTATACTTGGTCTGTGACCTAAATGGACCCAGTTTCTTTTCCTAAAAGCGATTATGTGTTTGTTATTGACACACCAGTTTAACTGGCAACATGAGTACAACCAATGGAGAAAAATGATCTGGCTATCGATATTCAACCTCCCTACAGGTCACCCAAAACTGTTTGCACCGTTTTTTGTGAACACACTGATACAAATACTCAAGTGAACAAATCAATGGTGATAATGAAACAAAAGCTACTTTGTGTCTCTAAATTGAACTGTGAAGGAAATCCAGCTAGACATAAGCATGTATCAATGGGATCCCAGTGCAAGCTGCCTAAATTGGTCCATGAAAACTGTCAGGATTACTACATGCCTAGGGTTATATGTCCATACTTTTCTCTGTCTTACATGGGATTGTGCTCCATGAATAGTTCTGCTGAAGACAGGAAGACAGCTTCCAGAGCAAAGCACTTTGTGGTGTAACGGCATTGGAGTTTGGCTCCCTGATAGACCACATTCACAGGCAGATGCCAGTGACTGTTCACTGCTGCTGTTCTCTACATGCCACACATGCACGCTTGAAAACAAGGAGTTAGGTGACAATCTGCAGTGCAGAAGACCTTAGCGATGAAAGATTGTAAGTGGTAATTGAGTACAGTGAGCAGTTAGCTCCTGGCAGTGATTTAAGTGACCTTCCTCCTCTGAAGGAGCTTTGGATTTAAGCTCCATGCAGATGAGAGTAACGAAACTCTTCAACCCAAAAACTCAGTGGCAATTAAATGTGTTATTCAGTACGTGCAACCGTGTACTTGTTCAACATAAATATGTAACCTGGTATGCATATGTATATGTGTATATTCTTTTCGTACTGATCATATCAAACACTTTCTCAAGTTAAAATGCAGTTAAAGAGCAAGTCTTTTCAAAATAAGAAATACCTTGAAGTGAGTTATTGTTCTGTGCACCATGGCTTCTCAACCCTTCATTGTACATGTTAGGCAAACCCAGACATTCCTGTTGAATAAACATAGAGTTAGACAGTAAGTTCATTGTCAACAAATCGGTCTCGGTGGGAACCGGTGTGTAATGCCATCAACTGCTGGTGGTTGCTACTTTGGTGATACAAATGCAGCTGGACAGGTTCAGGATAGGATGTCAGGCTTAGTGTGGCTTTTCCTTGCTCTGACAGTGTTTTGTACTTTGGCCTACATGGTTAAATGCTCATTTTGTACTTTGGCTAGGAATGGGTAAGCATGTCTAGTTTCAATCCCCATGCGTACTGTTAATTTCAGCCTTCCTGAATCCTGTTAAAAGAAACATAACAGCACTTCAGGACAAAAGAAAAAAATAGGAAAAAGGACAGATTTCAAGAAAGGGGATGCAGCAGGAAATGTGAACGCCTCTAATTTTTGGGTGCCCAGGCTGAGAATCTTTCAGTAGGGCTTATTTTCTGGCAGCCTGGAGCATCTGTCTTCTAAAAACCAAGCCTTGTGAAAGTACACATCTGTGCTGAACAACAGGGCACGATGCAGGGATCCTGCACTAGCACTGGGCGACTGCATCCCAGCAGCAGAAACGACAGAAGGAGACCCCATCATACTGCGTGCCCAGCTACACAGCCTGCCGAGAACAAGACCAGTTAGCCCATACACGCGACCCCATTATCATGGCCATCCTCACCCCTGATCCCGGGGAGTATCACTGCACAGCACTGTCCCAGGCTGGGCAGACTTGCCCTCAGGCCATGCACTGCAAGAGAGACATATGAAATGACTAGTTGGGCTTGAAAATCTGCATTATGTCACCCTTTTCCAGTAGCCACGCTGCTAGTAAGTCTGTGCCTCTAATACACAGCTCAGGCTGCCCTTTAAGTAGAGGGGAGGGTGAGGAAGAGATAAAACTTATTTTAAAACTTTATATAGAGAAAAAAATGGCTAAAAGTTAAAATATCATAGAGAGAAACACACAGGTGTATAGAGCAGGGGATAAAAAATGGTTTGATCCTTTTTGTTCAACAAAAGATGTCCGGGATGAGTTTGAAAAGTCCCCAGCTCCACATGTATCACTTGTACCTAGCTGAGAGTTGGTGCTCTTGCAAAACAGATGCAAAGGCTGCTTAAACTGAATGCCTGACTTCTATATGGCAAAAATTGAGGTGAGAGAGCTTCTTTATAAATGTCTGATACTGAACCCACTGGAGGGATGAGAGGAGTTCACAAGTAATTTTGAATCTCTTAGACAGTGCAAAGCAGCATGCTGCACTGAGGTGAGCACCCATGATGTCCCAGCTGGTCTCCAGGGCAGCCTGGAGCTGCCCGGGTTTGAAGGTTCCTGAGCTGCCCATCTTCTTCTGCATCCACGTAAGCCAGGGCAGCTGTACAGAAATTCAAATTGAACCGAGGTGATTCAAAGCCTCCTAAAACTGCTACTTTCCCCTTTATTTATTTTTCTAGAAAAGATGGAGTGGGGGAGCTGCAAATCTGATTAAATTGCTAAATAGATGTTGTTGCTTACTTTCCAAAAGGGCTTCTCAGTTGCCCAAACCACACATGCTGCTAAGGAGTAACGGACAGACCCTTGTGAAAGCTGAGTAAGTTTGCTGACAAGGTACATTGCTAAGACTTGTGGCAACCTTAAAAGTTAATTTAACCCTTTTTTTTAAACCAAGCCTTCCCCCCCCGGAAGAAAGAATTATTCTTGAGGATTAGCATGAGAATAAGCATGGGAATAGAGCTCAGGACATCTGACTTCCATTTCCTGCTTCATTTGCTGCAAGGTTCTCCCCAAAATCTTTTTTCATTTCTCTCTCCCCTTGCTTGTCTAGACAGCAGAGTACTGAAGGCAAGGGCTGCCTCTCCTTCTGGGTGAAATCCAGTCTAACTGGAATCGATAGCAACACGCTCACAGGATGCAGCCCCAGCATCACTTAAGGCAACAGCAAAATTCCCACTGGCTTCAGTGGGGCCTGAATTTTACCCTATGTATTTCCACAGTGCCTAATTTAATGGGGCCTTTATCTCAGCTGGGGAGTGAGATGTCCCTGTAATACAAATGATGGCATTTATAAAATACCTCTCACGCGCACACAGTACTCTACGATGTGGGGAACGTGACAAAGAACAGAGCTCCTGCCCAGGAAAGCTTCCAGCAGCAGGCACGAATGGATAAATTATAGGAGAAAATAATAGCGACAGGTACCATCTAGGCAAAATAAAAGCAGCATGTGGTAATTGGAGCTGGAACGCTTCATGGAGCAGCTGTTTTTCAGGAGCTCTCTGAAGGAGGAGAAACGAAGGCTGGGCAAACCTAGAGAGGCTATTGCAGGCACGTGGGTGGTAAATAAACTGTCTGAGGCTGTAGAGTCAGATTTAGCCTTGAGTGAAATATTGCAGGTGTTGTGGAAACTCTTAACAATAAGGATTTCTAATGAAAATCTTGACAGACTTTTAATGATATGACTGCTCCAGGGGGTTGTAATAAAAAGGTGAAGCTCATAAGATTTTGGGCTGTCCTGCCTGCTCGGTGCTGCCAGCTTTCACCCTGACAGATTGAACTTTAGCAGTTCGATTCCCAGACTGAAATGTTGCCAGAATGATATCGCCTCCACTCCTCAAACATTTATTGTGTGTTTTTCAAATATCATGCAATAGCCAAGGGCAAATAGCATGTGCTTCAGTTCATCTTTTGTAACACCTCAGAACTCATTGCCATGAGTAGCGAGAAACCTCTTTGGCGCCGGGCTCAAAACTGTCTCTTCTCTTGACAGGGGACACTTGAACTGGCTTCAGCTGGACCGCCGGGTGCTGGAACATGACTTCCCCAAAAAGTCAGGACCAGTTGTTTTGTACTTTTGCGTCAGGTAAGTGCATGATGGCAAGCCCTTCCCATGGGATACAGCTACAGACAACCTGTTCCCTAGAGGCCAGGAAATGAGGCTGTCAAGTTTCTCTCGCACTGTAGGAACACACCTGTGGACAAACAAATACTTTTACAGAGGTTTCTTTGAGCTCATTGGCTTTGAAAACTCTTCTCACACAAGTGTAAATAAGTAGTAGCCACACTAACACCCATAGCTGCCCACAGAGAAACCTTGTGTGAGGGCAAGATCAGACATTATGTCTTTACATTTTTATTTGTGGGTTTTGAACTCCTGGGAAGTCCAAACTGGGTAGGACTGCAGAACAAAGACCTCTTTCTGCCAGGGTAACCAACCTGAGCCAGCCACCTGGAGAGAAAACACTTGCTTCCTTGCCGGTGAGCCATCCATTTCCTCTGGATTGTGCCCAGGGTGTGCGTTATGTCAGCAACCAAATTAATCCCAGTACAGCTCTGTCGTATTTGCCTTCTGGACTCAACCACATAATGGTATAATGAATTACCTGCAAATAGCAAATGATGGCATTTTATAGCAATCAGTTGGCTTCTGCATGGGCATACAACATATTCATAGACTGGACTGGACAGATTAGAAAGGTTTTAATGAAGATTATGGCAGTTTAGGAGAATTTCTCTTCATCTGGGTATTTTGCAAGGAACTGTCAGTGTTCGGAAGGCACCAGAAGTTGCCGGTGCTCTTGTGTACACAATGTCTTTGCCTCCAAGGGAGATATCTTCTGAGAAGACAAATTTGCTCTTGCAGCTTTAAAACACCCAGAGAAAGGCTGGGATTTGGGATGGCATATGTACAAAATTAAGTTGAGGGTTTTAACTTACTTTTAATGGATAGCTCATGTCTAGAACTAGCCAGTGGAGTGTTACTGTGTCTTTTTCTGTTAGCCTTTCCACTCCAGTATTATATTACATCTGACATCACTCTCATTCATTCCATAGTACCCACAAAAAATGAAGACCTACTTTTGAGTTTCTTCCCCTGGGTGAAACTTTTTTTCCCCACCAAGTTATTGTCATTCATTTAACTTCAATTACAAGGGAGGCTTCTCAAGAGAAGAGACTCTTTACTCTATTATGTCCCCATATTTAGTGGTGGATATATCTTGGATGGACAAATCAAGGCTGTGCAAAGCCCCATGACTCCAGAATTGGCCTGCTGTCTCCCAAGAGAAGAGCTTAGTCTACCTTTTGGGTGCTTCAAACCATAAGGATAGATCCAGAGCTGAACATTTTCAGTGTATACAATCCAGATCCACCTGTGCTTAGAACTACACAAAACTGTTGGTGCTCTTCTGCAAAAGTGTTAGACTTCTAGGCAAATTAAAAAAAAAAAAAAAAAAAAGAAAAAAAGAAATCATCAAACCCTAACTCATTAAAAACACAGCAGCTCTGTTATCGAGCACCTTGCCTAGGGGCCAAATTGAAGAGTCCAATGCTAGGACAGAGATCCCATGGAAAGCGGGAAAAGCTCTGACTGAACAAGAGCTAAAGTGCAGATTTTAGGAGTGGAACTGCTAAATGTGTGAAAGCCAGTTCTACTTAGCCATTCTCATATTCATTTCAGAGACCACTCAATGAGCATAAATATTGCCATCTGTATTGTTTTATGAAAGTTGGCAGCACAGTGGAGACAAGTTATTCTAGCAGGATCTTAGCCAAGAGACATCTTAGGACTATGGATCCATACAACAGTTAGTAAATGAGTGATGTCTCCTGTTCCGGAATCACAATCCATAGGTGAAATCCACAGGGGAAAAGTCAGCATTCAGTGTCTGAAAAGTGAGTGTGTGAAAACCAGACTGAGTATGGGCTTATACTCTTTTTTTGTGGTAGTAATGAGTGGATTGTCACACTGAGTTACAATTTGAATTGAAGTGGAAGGCCAGATGCCTCAAGAGTTAGGAATGGGCATTAGCTTACCATGTCTTTTCTGTTTATTTCCACTGTGGATGTCAGATGCTGGTAAGAAGTTGAAAAGGTTTCCCAGCATGTAAAGAGTTCCCATGTCCATCCCCAAATCTGATCTGAGCAGAAGGCAACTGGAGAAGAAATCGACTCCAGCTGGCTGAAATTGGAAAGGCCCCATGTATCTGTTACCCAGCAGTTTCAGTTCTGGCTTGGGAACTAAAGCAAGGGTTGAAGGAACGGTTGTGAAGAGACCCACCCATAGATGTGGTCTTATTTTGATAATCTGGGGGTGCACAACAGCTTGCAGAGCCATCCATATCCATACCGTAAACAGAATGCTCCTTCTCCCCTGCTGCCATGAGGTAGAAAGCAGAGATAATTAATGCTGTACCATACCTAATCACAAATGTCTTAATCTTTAAGGGACTGGGTGCCCATGACACCATTGGTAAAGGCTTGCCTGTATTTGCATATACCTTTCTTGTATTACCTCTCCCAAGCATTACAGCTGAGAAAGACAAGGTTGGTCCTGGGGGTCCTAATTGGGGAGATAGTAATACAAGTAACTGGATGTGCCAGATGTTCATTACAGAGAAATCTGTTTACTCTATCAGGATTTAGTAATCATGTGGTTTTTTCCCTCTAGTCAAAGTAAATGTACAATTCAACCATACTGGGTAACTACTGAAGACATGAAGCTTCAGGCAAGAACAGTAAATGGTAGTTTGTGAAGAGGAAAACCTACAGAAGAACCATTTTCACCTTTTATGTGACCATCAAATTGTTTTTACTCTTAACATGCCTGCAGCAATGTTGATGGGCAGCATGCCCACCAAAGATGCCATAGTTTTTAGATTGCTCTAAAAGTACATTTACAGAAAGCATGCCTTTTTAAGCAAAGGCTTCGTGGAAAAACCGTGCTGAAAATAGGAAGTTTCACAAGCTTTGCAGCGTGAAATTCTCCTCCCTTATTTAAATCTCTGCAGCACTGTTGCAGCTTCATCTTTTGACACACATTTCCTTGGGGTTTGACATTGTTGAACATTGATGTCCAGTGTCTTTACTCTCTTCCATAATCAAAGACCAAAAATTTGACAGCGCTCTATCAAAGGAGGAGAATTTTATAAGGATGTTCTTAGCATTAGTTCTGAAGAAATAGTGTCTGCTGTTGTACATTTGCACAGCTAACTGAAGCCTCTCTGTCTTCAGACTGTCATCTAGTGCCACTGAGAACAACATAGGAATCTAGGAAGCAATCGGAACTGCTTGGGCAGCTGTGAACTGCCCCATGGCTATTCTTGTGCAATATTATTTTATGAGACTGCTAATACCCATTTATATAGCTTTAAAGCCATACATGAAAGCAAGAGGGAGTGCCATGTGTCTTGCAGGGAAGGTGGGATGTCTGGCAACAGGATGGGAGTGATACTAGTTCTCATCTTAGAATTAGCTTCCCTGGTTGGCTTTTTAAAACCCTGGTCACTTTAGTTGTTGGTGAAACTCATTCCCTGCCTCAGAGGGTTTACAGTGCAGGTAAACCAAGTCTGATGAGAGTCACAGCTAAAGTCCAGGAGAAGCAAAGGATGGAGATGAAGGAAGGAGGGATTGCTTGACTAGTTGACTTTACAGGGGTGTTTTGAGACCAGAAGAGGACAGCAAAACTGTACCTTACAACATGAGCTGCATGGTAAAGGGCAAGAACAAAAGTAAAGTGTGGAGACCCAGGCAGCAAGGAGGTCAGAGGAAAACAGCTAGCAGGGGTTCAGGTAAAGGTTGTTATATTTTTGGCAGGGAAAGAAGCATTTTACTCTGACTCACACAGGCAGAAGGAAGGCAAAGTTACTCCCTTTGTGTAAATCTTTGAGGTGAGAGAAGACCAGAGCATAGACACCCTGTTTGTTCATGGAAAGCGAAGTTGGCCAGGCTTTGCAGTGAATTCTCATCTTCAAACAATGACCTTGTGGGATTAGTAATTCTTAGCCAGGGAACCACCAGCATGGGTCTGATCTCTTTATCTTCTGGATGTTTGTCATGCTGTTAATTTATATGAACAAGCTCAGCAAATAGAATTCATTTCACTGGTGGATCTTTTCCCAGGAATGAATATATGTGTTCTCAGGGTAGCTCCACTAGCTAAACAGTGACAACTCACTGCAGAAGTCGTCACGCTAAATCAGAACATCTCTCACATGGAAAGGCTTTTCTTTCAGAAAGGCGTGGAAAAAAATGTGAAATAAATCCTCAATACTCAAATACACTGTGGGGCAGAGTTTGTATCTATGGCCTGGCAGTATTCCCACAAAGGAATGCGTGTATCCTGCAACGTCTGGCATGTGTTCATACAAACTGGCTAGGCTGAAGTCAGCATGGGAGCCATGGGGGCTCAGACTCTCAATATTGAGGCCAGATGTTTTGCCAGGTTACCACAGTTACCACAGAACAAAGTGGCCTTAAATAAGAGACCAGCACTGAAACACAGAGTACAAAGCTCATGCATATCGTTTCTTCCTTTAACCTGAAGGAACATAACTCTGTGTGCACTGGCGGTGGTCCAGGTCTGAGGCAGGTGGGGCAGATGTGCAAGATGGGACTCACCATAGCAAACCTGAGATGTTTACCTGGTAGACGGGTCTATGTCAGGCTAATTAGCGCAGCCTCCCTATATAACCACTGGAAAGAAATAGGCACTTTTCAGGAACAATTCATCTGACTTATATTAGATGACTGCTTTGGAATTCAATAAGTTGCAGTCTAAAATACCTATGTCTCTTCTCTGACCTCAGTCCCCTGCTCAGAGGTAGGCATGTACATTGTAGCTACTTCTTTTCACCTGATGAATCCCCTCTGTGTGCATCAAGGGCAGCTATAAATTCAGAATATTATTTCAAACAGGGCTGGTGCAGCCAGGGCTGAGGAGGCATTTCCCATCTACAAGGCTTTGCCTGACTACCTGAATGGAATCAGACCAGATTTCAGCTGCTAATGAGGCCATATGCTATTTTAGTTTTTCAGCCCTCCTTTATATCCAGTCTTTAAACCCATATTCCATTAGAAAAGGACTAATGTTAAAAATAAAAGAAGCAGGAGAGCACTTGGAAACAGTTGACCCTGGAAGGGAGACAGTGGTTGCTAATATGGATTGTTCGTAGGGCTAGATGGACCTTACAACTTGTTGCTGAAATGGATTGCTGCCTCCAACATTAGCCAGAAGACATGTATGGGGTGCAGATTCATGGCATCCTGCTCCCAACTTCCCCGACTCACTCACGTGGCGATCCCAGCACACCAGGGTTGTGTGTGCCACTCACTTCCACTCAGCTTTGCTTGTCTCCAAGAAATTAGATTAGGAGGTGGTGATGACAGCAGCCTGCTGCGGCAGGAAGAGCGGAATAGAACCACACTAAATTAACCAGAACAATTTATTTGTCTCGCATGTAATGGGCTGTGTTTCTCCATCCACAGTTTTCCCCATCAGAGGGGGGTATGTGGCACTCCACTGCTTTGCTCCAGGGAGGGAATGAGGAATGACCAGCTTCTGTCTCTCCCCTCCGAGGAGGGAGAAGGAGCAGCCCTCTCTCTGTCCAATGGTGTGAGACAGGGGGTTACAGGAACTGGGGAGAGAGGCCAAAGGAGATTATCAAATGCATTTTGCAGCCAGGGGAGATGGAGAGAAGTGGCAGAGTTTGCTTTCACCCATGGATATGCTTCATCTCACCTGCTAGCACCCAGGAGAAGATGCTGGGGAAAAATCATATATATACAAATTGCTCTGCTCCTCTGCTCTTCCCTGGTCTGCTGCAGACCCCTCTGTAAGGAGAGCTGCAAGGAGGGCAGTGCTGGACCCCACTTTGCCATGGAGCTTGACCATCCCAGGACAGTTCAGGGAACTGCCCTGAGATGTTTCAGCATCTGGGGGTGCTCCATCCTCATCCTCATTACTAGCCATCTCTTCTCTGAGCTCCTTCCAGCTGTGCTGTCTCCTTCACCCACTCTCGCTACCAGTACTGAACTGGTAACTCCCCACACCAAGCTCTCAGGCAATTTATGCTACATATAAGGGGAGACAAAGAGCCACATCCCACTCACATTATATTTCTACAGCTCCATATACTGCCAGGGAGGGTGCTGTAGAAACAATAGCAAAGTATCAGGATATGAAGCCTGCCTAATCAACCCAGTCCAACCAAGCTGCTTTCAGGGGTTCCCATGAGCTGCTCTGTCTATAAAGTCTGGCAAAATTGTGCCATAACCCAGATCTATTCATACAGCATGTGTTATGCTGGTTGGTGTGCATCAGCTATGTGTACGCTAAGCAGGAAGATCTCAAAAGCCAGCAGCCCTGTAAACCCCCTCCTCCCACCCAGCCACAGCGTATAAATACAGCCGCTCAGACCTTGTTTATGCTGGAAGACAAGGCTCCCTGCAGACAATTTATTGCAGCCTTCTCAGGGTGGCCCCCTGCTCTGTTCACCCGGGGGAAGGTGTAATAAATTGCCTGCGGGGAGGCTTTGCTCCTCAGAGTCTCTTTAGAGATATGAGAAACTTCTGTCCAGTTGGAAGATTTACTTGTGTGAAAACTGACCTTTGCTTGAGGAAGGGAACTAATGGGGCTCTGCTACTTAGCACACAGCTCTGAGCTAAGCCATCCATTACACACACGTCTTAATAGCAGTCTGGCTCTTGAGTCCCATAACATCATTTCTGTTTTCTGCTTAACTGGGAATATATTTGTATAAGTGAGCTGTGTTTAGAGAAGGGGATAAGTTGTTTTTCCTTTCCATTCAGCCACCTGAGGGGGAAGAAAAAGCAGCATTCTAAAAATTTGTTGTTTCGAGCCATGTTTTGAATGTGTTGATGCTGGCAGCATTGTCTTGTCTAATTTTGGGAAGCATTTAGACAGCATGATAGGTACTATGCAGAAATGATGGATGCTGTCAGTGTAGGATTTGTACCTAATTTGGATCAAGCAGCAACAGCTATGTCAATGCCTACACACAGATTCTCTGACTGGGTCAAAGTCATGCAGACATTGTTTCCATTTTCATTGCAATTTGTGCATTTATACCTTACACCAGTGGGTGTGATTTGCTGTCATCAGTGAAGCAAGCAGAAAGGTCTGCTATGAGGGGTCCCATCGCTGTGGCATTGAACAAAGGGGTAGAGCTAGTAAGTAAGTAAACTCCATGCCAGCTTTCACAGCCAAATCATACCTTCATGTGCTGCTAACGACATGGTGGAATGGCTGGAGGGATTTCCATTCCTAAAATGGTTCAAGATCCTCAGATGAAAGGTGCTCTACAAATACTGAGGGATGGTGTTATGCAAGACAGCACACCCAGCGAGTTACCTCTAATAGCCAAGACGTCACTCTTGGAAAGGATCAAAGAGCAGGAAAGAGCTGGGCTGGGGCTCAGGAGAGTGTGGGGAAATTCCCCTGGTGACTGAGGGAGAGGAGGGTAGGAAGGCAGTGTGCCGCTTTGATCTGGTCACTGCTCTCACCTCATGCTTGGGACAGATAACCACATCACTCCAAGCTAAGAGGAGCTGCAACAGCCTTTTTGTACAAAGATGCACTTACCTTGCAAGCTAAGCTCCATGGAACATTTCAGGGGTGGAGCAGTTTGTAGAATATTTTGAGCTTGCTTGCTGCTTTCATGTCTTGGTCAGGCCTGGTTCCCCACCTGGTGAGAGGGCAGAGGACTCACTGTACTGAGGTCAGTGCCTTTCCAGGTGATGCTTGATGCTGTAACCAAACATCAGGGAGGAATGTGCCTGCACTACCACCTTGATTCCTTCCATTCTCTATGTTGACACTGGAGCACTTGGCAGTTTGCAAAGAATCCTAGGATGTACAGCCTGGAAGAGAGGAAGAGAGCTGGTCTCTATATATTCCAAAGCAGATCCCTTAGTATTTTGTACATGGAGAATATGAGGCATAGGAATGACCAAATATCCCCAAAACACACGGTTTTCCAGGAGGTCAATGGGCCAACCTCTTACAGACACTGAGGAAAATGGATGGGCAGTGGGTAAAGGTGCAAACAGCTTCATAGTACAGTGCAGCCGATGGGGAAAGAGAGAAAAGGCTCAGGTTAAACGATATCCACAGCTTTGTTGTTGTTGATGTTAGCTGCAATTCTCTGTATTCCTGGAATCACATTCGCCTCCAGTTTTGTGGCTTCCTTGCAATAAGGTAGAGGTTGACACAGGTCTCTCTTGCTGCGTCCTGTCCCCTGCATACCAATCCCACATGCTGGGCGAGGGGGGCCTGAGCATGGCACAAGCACCGGGGACAAGACACGGGATCAGAATCAAAATGAATGCAGAAGGCGAGGTAAATGGAGCTTTTTAGCACAGCTGATTTTCATTCCTGGCTGATTACTTAACAGGCCAATTATTTAGCATGACCATTGTCTGCTTTAAGTGTCAGCACATAAAAGTGCGCACCCATGACTATTAGCAAACAGGGCTGGAACATAAAAGGAGCTCTGCAGCCTGAGCTGCTCAGAATACTTATTTAGCATGAGACACTGGACATAATGACATCTGCATTTAAGTCCATTATACCGATGTATGTGATTTTTCTTTTCCTGGTTAGCAAATGGCCTCATATTTTTCAAATTATCCTCTGACGTTTTGAATGACATGGTGAGGGATAATAAGCCAGACCCCAGGATGGATGAGGCGGAAAAGGGGTCTTCTCCTTTACCCATTGCTTTGTAATAATGAAGTAAGAAGCAGTCCATTGACAGAGCCACCAGGCTCTGCTGATAGCTCTGTCCTGCACCCTAATCAGAATGGAGTCAGCCAGCTGGGAAGGACATGGGAGACACCTCTGCCCATTTCAATCCATTCGCTTGTGTCTGAGTGCATTTGCCACCTAGGGCAGGAGGAAGCACGGGGGAAGGTGACTGTACATTAAAACCAAAATCCTTTTGCTTCACTCTGATTTCTTCCATGAAATCTGGTTTTACCCTTTACTTTCCTTTTTTCATGGGAAAAATAATGTTTTCACCAGGGGAGAGAAGAGCCACTTGGGATTGTTATTCTGGAATTTTTCCCCTTTCCTATTCTTAATAGGCCCAAGAGGCGTGTTTTTACCTCCCTGTACAGAAGAGGTATCACAGGGCTGGAGAGAAGGTACCCCCCTTGCCAATACTGAGTCCCCAGCTCCTGCCCTTTGGAAAAGGCAGAAACTCACCCAAAAATCGGTCATGGTCACCTTGATCAGCAGCAAACACCCTCAGTGCCATCCTTGTCCTCCCCATCACTGCCTGGCACTGCTCGCCTCTGTTTTGACTGGCCCTCTCGCACAGCACTGTACCAGCACACCGGAGCCACACGCATTGGCATGCCCCGCACCCCGCTACCTCCTGTGCCCCTGTGGCCACCCCACGGCCTTCCTCTGAAAGCAGCAAGACTTCTGAGGAGTGAGGCTTGATAGGACAGAAACAAGAGAGTGCTTTGCTATGCCCTTGCCTGGTCTGGGCTGTCCAGATGGCAGAGGGACCCTTTGTCCTAGTCAGGGCTCCAGTTTGAATTACAGTTTTTTCTGGTAGGGGCACTCCTCAAGAAGATGCTGTGAAACCAAGTGTTGAAACTTTTTTGAGGTCTTCCAAAACCCTTTCAATGTTTTCTTTTCATTTTCTTGGAAGAAAACACCATGGCACCAGAATGGGAGTTTTGGAGTGTTTCTTTTGGGTGAAAAAAATGGGTTTGTTGTTTGATAAAAGCTTTTCAGACCAGCTGGTTCCCACCAGAGTCAAACTTCAGAAGAAGTAGGACGATATCACTGCCCCAGGACAGATCTACGCCTTAAGTAGACAAGACATCCATTTGCTGTGGTCATGGTTTGAAATATCGTTGTGTTGAAGACCACAGTGAAATATTTTACTGTTTGGCAGGTTCTGCTTGGAAATAAACACGTGGGCTTGTGATCTCAAATGCTACAACAGTATATTTGCACAGTCAGGAACTCAACTGCTCAGAGCCTGGTCTCTGCTAGGTGATAGATGGCCAAGATCAGACTGATGGGATATGTCAGAGGCAATGCTTAATGTTTTTTATCTGAAAGTTTCTTTTGGTGTGTGGAAATTGGGAGTGCTGCTCATTTCAGCTCTCACTGTCCACACAAGCACACCACCAGCTCAGGTGCTTTTGGAGGCCATTTCCCTGATAGTCCTGAGGCCTCCTATCCCCACTGCAATGACAAAATATTAGTATTAGTGATCAAGCACCTTCCCAACACTGCTAAATTTGCCCATCTGCACACTCACAACTGGGTTCATATATGAGATTGGCAGCAGCGGACAGGGGTTTCCATCTCCTGAAGAACCAGTAATCAAACTTGTGAGTCGAGGGCCCAGTCAGGCATTTCTCCCTGTTGCAAGTCAGAGGTGGGCATGTGTGTAATGTAAAGAGAAATTTCAGTAGTGCTAGTTTCCCATCACCCAAGGATCAGGAGGTTCCACAGCTGCTTCTCACAGGCACTGCTGTATAAATGTCTGTGCTTGGACGGTTACAATGGGTATTGCCATTCATCACGGCACGAGGGGGCTTAAGCTGTCTCAGAGCAGGTTGTCAGTTAACCAACGCTTAATATAGAGCAATCTGATCAGTATAAGACATGTCCTCGCAGCTAAAAAGCCTTAAACATTTCAGATGCAGCAGCTTCTGAAGTCTTCCAAGATACCTTCTGCAGTACTCATTGTTATTTTCCTGCTGCTGAGAGGGAGCAGTCAAGATAGACACTTTGCGTTCATTACCCAGCGTAATATTCGCTGGTCTATTTAATCAATGCTTAGAAAATGTACTTGATGAATTATAAGTTACTGGGGGTGGGGAGGAATGGGGAATGCAGAAATACATTAACATTGGCTGATCTTTTAGACTTTCTCAAAAATTATTCTTTGGTTTTTACACTCACAAAGTCTTGTGGGGTGTTCCCCTTTCTTGCAGGCACCTAATTTCTCATAGGCAACAGTTACTGGCTATCACGGAACCTCTTGTAGGAGCTGCTTGAGGCAAAGCTGTTTGTTGGCTGTATTGCAAGAGATGTAGTTAGCGGAGCAGAGGTGTCGGACACATTGTACTGCCTGTTTCTCTGTACAGCCCATCCATTATTTCCTGGATATATCAGCTTCACGCCACATGGAGGAATGCGGCTCTCGGGGGAGTCCTCAACGGAAATCTGAGAGTTGCCCCTTAAAACCGATGATCTTGAACCATGCCATAAGAAAGGGCTTATAAGCTTAACAGGCAAAACAGACAGAGGAGAGCAGAGGAGGGAGGAGTAATTTCTAAACACAGTACTAAACCCCAAGCAGCTAAATGATTTTCTGAAGGTCATGAAGGAAACCTGTGTCCAAGTCAGGAATTTAACCCAGATTTTTTGCTTGGTTCATTGCCTTAGCAGCTGGATGCTTCTTCCTGCCTCCTTAGTCACTGACATTGGTCATTGTAAAGTGCAGTTTTCTTCACCGTATTTGGAAAAGGTGGTAACAGGAGGAGGTCTGACAGAGATTCACGATCAGTGCAAAAAACGTGTCTTCCCCTCTCCTTTCTGTTGTTGCAGCACCGGCTGTGAATTCAGGGGAGTCCGCTGCGGTTTGGGCTTTCTGAGCTTGCCACACAGAAAATCCCATAAGAGTTCTTTCTGCAAATCTGTTTTCTTTTAAGCAGCACCACTTTCCTGATGCACATGTTTTGCATTTGCCTGGGTGCATGTGTGAGATCCAGTAGCTCCCCAACACTCTCTGCTCTGGAGATGACTTGAGAGTTGGGTTTTCTTTGTGAAAATGAAGTATGTGCTCTGTGCTCTGAGAGACTCAATTTTGTACAGAAAATTATCTGTGTATGTGTCTATGTGGAAAGCCTTGGGAAAGATCCTTGCAGTCTTAAGAAATGCAATATTGCCCTCTAGTGATGATGAGGATGGTCTCATTCGATCTGATGAAACAAAAAGCATTTTGGCTAACCTTCAATGGGATTCAAAAATGGAATAAATGTTCCTGTTTTCTTCTGACCCTGGAATTAAAGATTCTACCATCACAACTTGGAGAGCACTGGTGGTGGTGATAAGCAGAGGAGATTCTTCAAGTATCATAGAATGTGTAAAATTATAATTTTTCTCCATGAATTAAGCAGATGGAAAGCCAGCTGCACTCAGAGAGCAGATCTAGTAAGAAGGTTCTTTTTTTTTTAATGCAGCATTTTTTTTTTCATTTCTAAAGCCAAGTATATTTTTATTTGCCAAAGAAAAAAAGTGAGGCAGTTTCAAAGACAGGAGGTGAAACCCAGTGGAAACCAGAAAAAAAATTAAGAAAAAGTTTAAATTTTGTGCTTCGTGATCCCTACATTCAAATTGGGGTGTGGGGGGTATTTGGGTTTTATTTTTTATTTCTCATTTGAACATTTCTAGAGCAGGAGAAGAAGGGATAATAGCAGGAGCACTTCAGCAGATGAACAGGAAGAGCTCAAAATGTTCTGCTCTTTTAAGCAAGTAGTTGGTTGTAACTGTCAGGAAATAAACTGTTTTGAAGAGTCTTCAGAAGACACTTAGAAGCACTACAAAGCTTTGACCTTTAGCCCTAAGAAGGTTGCATTTAAGGCCCTCGATTCTGCAAATAGCTCAACATGGACAATCCCTCCAGTGCTTGCGTAAAGCCCCAGGAGCATCAGCAGGTCTCTCAGCTCTACTCACAGACAGTAGGGTCAGGGAGTAAGGTTTCTCTGTAACTGGACCTGCATCTCAACCCAGATTTCTAAGGTATCTCATTTTTTTAAGTTCCTGGTGCAGACAGCATTTCCCTGGCACCTTCCCTATTCTAATGGCCTCTGACAACGCACGATAGTACTGGAATTTATGTAAGGAACATTGCTGCCGCTATACTGCAACTTAAAGATCACTATAAAACAGGGTGGGCAGACAGATGTGGGTTTTTTACTTACTCAAAATACAAAGTAAATGCAAAATTCACCTTAATCATTCACTGAACCTGTCCAGGCTTTCTCTGTTAGTACAGGACCGCACAACATATATGTAACAACCAGTTATTAACTTTGACAGCATCCTGAGCTTTTTTCCCCAAAAGGTCACAAGGCAGAATTAAGGGCTGTAGTCAATTCGAGCCAGTGGCAAAACTCTCATGGAGTTCATTGCCAAAGGATCAAACCTTCAAAGCAGGCAGGACATGGAGTACTGAATTAATTCATACACATCATGGGCTTTCAACATAATAGCAAATATTGGGGTACGCAGCCAATGCAAGAAAGTGGATTTTTCTGATACTTGAGCGCTTGGGCTGGTCAGCCTTCTACTGAGTTCTGAGAAGTCATCTCAGCTTAAAAAGGAAATTAGATTATTGGCATCCCCAGCATCACTACTCACAGTACTGGTAAATTGTGTAAGGTCCTTAACTATTGCTGGTTGCTTACTCTGCGACCATAGCTGCTACATGCTAGCTGCTAAAATATGTAAAGAAGCCTTTATAAAATTTGCCTTATGCAGAGCTGAAGTGGACAGGAAAGGAACCCAGAAGTGGATTTCTGTTAGTGAACATTTCACAAGACGCAGGTCAACAGCACAGAAATGAGCAGGTTAGGTAAAGGAGTGAAGAAGAAATACCAAAATGTGATGGAGAATGAAGGGGAGTTTACAAGCAAAAGAAATAAAAGATTATTTGAAGTTTAAAAACAAAACAAAAATATTATTTAGCAATAAAATCATCCGCTTGATGATCCAGTTCCTTTGGTATGGCTGGGGTGATGGTGACTGATCATGTCTTGGAGCATGCTCAAGACTCTTTCATCATCCCAGTCTGTCATAAGCAAAGAAACTTCAATTTTAGTATAGTCATCATGACTCCGTTGACCACATTTTTCATGTAATGAGAGCATTTTCATGTTTTCACCTAGTTCCCCCTTGTGTCTCACCTCTCTTGCTTTCCCTTTCAGGTTCTACATTGAAAGTATCTCCTATCTAAAGGACAATGCCACCATTGAGCTGTTTTTCTTGAATGCCAAGTCCTGCATCTACAAGGTAAGGACTCAGGGAGCTCTGGGTGGCACCGGGGTGGGCTGAGACACCCGGGTCTGCATCCCCTGACCCAAAATTTACATTGCTCACACACAGACTTTGAGATATAACCATTCCTCTGGCTCTAGCCTGGTCAGCTTCCCTGTCGGAGACAGGTTCTGAGGTAAAACACCCCGGAAGTAACTCTTGTGGTTAGCAGGAAGGAATCTGCAGCTGCTAAAATTATAAACCGGCTTGTATTTAGAAGGAAATATCTGGGTTTGTGTTAAAAAACCGCTGCTGTTGAGCCCCGCTCTGGGCTGAGTGGATGTCGTTAGGGGTTCCCGCCCGAAGAGGGCGGCAGTGGCCGCGCGGGCTGCGGAGCGGGCGCCATCTTCTGGGCTGGGCGGCGGGGGGGGGAGTCTGTGAGATTGTGTGTGTGAGAGAGAGCGTGCAAGGAAAGTGTGAGAGTGCGTGAGGTTGTGTTACTGCGAGAGTGGGGGTAGGCATGGGGGGGCTGAGTGTGCGAGGGGTGTGTGACTGCATGCACATGGGGCTGTAACTGTGAGTTTGTGCGTGAGTGAAAGTGTGTGTTAAGGAGGCATATGTCTACGTGTTTGTGACAGTGTGACTGAGAGTTTGTGGGACAGGGGGAGTGAATATGTGGGTGTATGTGCATGAGTGAGCGTAAGGGTGTCTGTGGGTATGTACGGAAGATCACCTTGTACAGGAGCAAGCCATGCACGGGGAAGTGTTTTTTGTACCAGAAACAGCCCTGCCTGGTAGGCTATTGAAAACACCAGACTGCTGTCACCAGCAGTCTAACTCAGAGCTGCCCCTTGCAAGGCACTGTGTGCCAGAGATAAGGGCGTCCTGGCACGGCCTCCGCTCCTCCGCCGGAGTGCCCGTGGCAGAGCTGAGAAGCTGATCCCTCCAATGCCACAAACGTGTACAAGTGAAAGAGCAGGGTCCAGAAAATTGGGCAGAGTCCAGAAAATAAAGCAGGCCCAGAACCCGCTGAGGTGGAGGCTGGCTGCGTGCGGACTTCGCCAGGTGGGCTGGACGGGCAGCTTGATGTGTGGGACTGGGAGAGGTTTTTCGGCAGCTGGGATTCCCTGGGAGGATCCCTCCTACCTCCCTGTGTGCTGGCAGAAGCCATTCCCGGTGACTCACCTCCATCTGCCAGGAAGTGGCAGGAAAAGGCAGCTGTAGCCAGGGAGTGATTGTACTGCCATCCCACAACCCTCAGCAGGTTTGTGACCTGCTAAGCCAACTAGCTTACGCCGAATCTGAAGCCTCACTTCCTGACATCTGCATGTCTGAAAATGCAGGGACTAACTTTGCATCTCCTAAAATGCAAGGTAGAAGCCAGAAAATGCCTTTTTTCCAGTGCTCAGGAAAGAGGCAGGGCTGCTGAGGTGAGCTGTGCAGAGCTTTGCTCTCTGGCAAGGCTGCAATTAGATGTGCTTAGTCAGCCCTCTCCAGCAACAAGCTCAGTAAGCGTCACATTTTGGTTCCTGGGGAAAGTTCCTTTTTGAAGTATTGCCAGGAAAAGCTTACACTGTTGTTCTTTTTTTGGAGAAAGCTTAATAAGAAGAAGAGAAAAAAAAAGAAGAAATATGCCTGCAGATCTAGGTTGGTCTATTTTAGTCTGACCTCTCCTGAAACCATTACTTTGCACATTCAAGCTGACTGTCATCTCTATCCGAAAATAGCCCTGCTGGTTTCCCAGTCTCCCATGCGGGTCCTTCCCCATCTGACTTCCAGCCACAGTAAGCTGTGCTGTGCTATTAAAAAAGGCGCTGAATTTGAAAGTTGGGTGCAAAGTCTCTGCTAAAATGCAGGGCGAGCACCCAGCCAGCATGCCTGGAGGATTCCTCTAGGTGTAGAAAGGGGGATTCAGTGTCTAAGCATAGCCAGTGCTTGTGATCCCTGCAGCTAGCGGGTGATGTTGCATGCTCCCAAACCTTGAAAGCTCCCTTGCTGCACCAAAAGTTTTCTTGCTGGACTTTCCATGGATGTCTTCACCCCAGGCTCCCCTGCAGCCCAGAAAGACCATACTGGTTATGGTATAAGTGTAGTTCATAATACTATGCTAGCAACTCAGACCTTCCCCTGATGATTCTCCAGACACACACCCTCAAATGTCCCTGTGCACGGGGCTGCTCAAGTTGGGAAAGAATAAAACTGAGGCCTGTTTAGTTTGGGGCTGCTGGTCCACTGGGTTGCCAGCTGGCTCTGCACTGGGTGCTGTACTCCTCTGGTTATGCCCACCGCTCCTCCTCACCCACCCACACACCCAAACCCTTGCACAGGACCAGCAAGCCACTGTTGCCAAGAAAGGCCAAGCCACATTTGTACTACCAAACAAGACAGGGCTTGTCATCAGGCACTGTCCCTCCCTCAGTCAGGCTGTTTAATTACTAGCACGTTCTGGCACGGGTTTTGGCCTGTCCCAGGCATTTGCTTGGGCACTGTTCAGGGATGAGCACCTGTTCCCAAGGGGCAATACAGCTGAGGTAACCCCATCTGGGACCGGGGGAGGGAGGAAGAGTGTTTAGTCATGAGCTGTACTGTGCCATGCACCCTTAGGGCCAGAGAACAGGCTCTGGCCTACTTCACCTACTGGTATAGACTTGCCATAATATCGACATGTGGTTGCAGAGGCTGGTTTGTCCGTGCGATGCCTGGTACTTCAAGATGGGAGAAAGACCAGGCACTCTGGTTCTACTCCACATCGCCCCTTGCTATAGGATATGCCTGACTGCCCCAGCCTGGCCCTGCCTGCAGCTGAATTGACATCGTGCACCAGCCGCTTCCCTTGGTACACACACATCATTAGTGCAGGTGCCAGCGTGAATCAGGCAGTTTAGCTGAACAGGGGAAGGTGTGTTTATTGCCCATAGCAGAGCTGGTCTTCACTCCCCGAGGAGTTGTTGTGAAGGATGTGCTTATTTTAAAAAGCTGGCACTGGTGAAAGCCAAGGACACCTGGATCTTATCCTCTGTTGTGTTCCCTTTGTTTTTGATTTTGCCAGAGACAAGCCAACGCAGCAACTGTGGCTTGTAACTGAGGTGTGGCCATGACTTGGCTGGAGCATGGATCACAGCAGTGATCTATATTTAGATCACTCGTTTCTTGCCAGATGAATTAAAATATTAAAAACAGCAGCTTAAATAAATACAACAGAAAAGCCACCACAGGAGCGAGCTGAACAGTGACCCAGTTTACATGGCCATGTACGTAGGAGTTCTAGCTGCAGAATAGAGGCTTACACAGTATCACTGTAAAAGCCCACTGTCTTCCCAAAAGCAGGGACCAGAGACTGAGGGAGAGCACACTTGGCCACAAGAATAATGCTCATGCCTCCCATCCCAAGCATCTTTGATGCCAGTTCTGCATCCCACACATTCAGACAGAGCCGTGCCTGGACCCCTTGGTTCTGTGACTACTATCTCAGGCACAGCAGAAGGACCCTTAGATGATCTGATGGCACCATCAGTGTCCTTCATGTGACCATGATGTCCAAGAAAAACCCTCACAATTTCACCTGACCCTCCAAGACTGCTTTCATCAGGAGCTGGTTCCTGTAGAATGGAGCACTGAAGATCTACTAAGACTTGCTGTCACAGCTCAGTCTCAAAGCACCCCCAGCCCCAGTGCTCATGAGCGTGAAGGAGATGAAACCAGAGCTCCCTTCCTGCAAGAGGGAATATGGCTCTTTTTACTGTGAGTTTACCCTGGGCAAGTGCCAGAGGAGTTCTGCAGGGGCTTTGACACAACCTCGGTGAAGACAAATTTTCTCATTTCCTTGCTTCTGTGAGCCTAGGGCAAGGCTGTGTTCCCCTGAAGCACAGGTGACATCTGGGGGAGAAAAAATTTATTTCCCAGACGACCTTTCACTAAATCACACAAGAAAATAAAAATTACCTTGATCCTCCCCCTTCCACCTGCCTTCTCCTCTCTCCTCTCCAGGAATCCCTTCATGCCACATCCAGTTATGCTTATTTACCAAGCCATAACGCTGAATATTTGGCTTTCTCCACATCTGAGTGGGCAGGTTCTCCCTCACATTGGTCTCTAGAGCACAGGGAAGGCTTTGAAGCCTAGCCAGGGGAGAAAACTGGCACTGCATGCTTCACCATGCAGTAGCCAGGAGGAGATGCACATCCTTCTTACAGGAGCTCAGACTCAACTCTCTTTTTCTTTTTTTCTTCACCTTTCAAGGAACTCATTGAGGTTGACAGTGAAGTGGTGTTTGAACTGGCTGCATACATCTTGCAGGTAAGCACCTGCCTTCTCTCACTTTGTTCTTCCTCCTGTTGCATTACATCTTTTGATTTGCCAAATCCAAAATGGCTGTATGGAAGTGTAAGGGTTCCCCCAATTGCAGGAAAAAGATGTCTTTACACAGTTTTCATCATTTATACCACTGCAAAATAGGTACAGAAGGCTCTCAAACCAGACCTCTCCACTCATGGAGCAGATTCCACTGCCCAACATTTTGTGTACATAAATGTATATTATGTTTACACTGACACAGATAGCCAAGACCCTGGGATGTGATGTAAAGCCAGAGAAAATCTATGTGATGAATGTGATTTCCTAGGTGAAATCCATATGCAATGGGTTCTTCTCCAGTGACTTTACTTGCATTTGTTTTGCCAATGGAGCTCGGTCCTCTGATGATCTCCAGAAGCTTCTACATATGCAACTGTCTGTATTCTCCAGCATGGGCAGAACGGCTTAAAGACTTTCCAAAAAACTTCTCTAGGAAAAAAAATTGTCTTTGAAAGTCCTGCTCTTCAGGAAGAGGGAAAGGGTCAGAGAGCAAATTGCCAGCAGCATTTGGTTAATCTCTGGTTCCCAAAAAGGAATCTTTTCAGGGTAGTGGAGGTGTTTTTTGTGAAAGATCTCTTTTTAGGAGCATGTCTGTGGGAGCAGATCAGAGATAATTGTCAGGTGGTCCTTTTGTACAGTGTAGTTTCATTTTTTTCTTCCATCAGCCATGAAGCTATGAGGAGCCATGTGAGCAGTCAAGCCATCTCATCAGACTGCACTAATAAATAACAATGCATTGCACTTCTATAGCACTTTCCGTGTTAAAGAAGCAATTAATGCGTAGGGATTTGAATCTTCATTAAAATCGTTTTATGTAACAAAAATGGAGTGAAAGAGTCAGGATGGGGGACTCAATTAAAAGAACATTATAGAAATTGCATATTGGCTGTTGGGGGAATACACATCAAACAACAGGCTCATTGTGAGAAGCAGCAATAGGGTTATGAATCTATTGTCTGCTCATCCTAATGAATAACTTGAGTGCTTAGTAATTGTACAAGCAGATCCAGATCTACCACTGTAACCCTTGTTGCTGCGATTGTTTCTCATCACAAACACAGGATGTTACATGTATTCCTGTAGTAGTTTGATGTGTAACTTAATGAAAACAGTGAAAACAAGCCACACCTCTGCTGTCTGTAACCAGAAATTACTACAAACCATGTTTGTGACAGGATCCAAGCAAAACAAGAGGGACCATACTGCATTTTGTTCTACTTCTCACTGCAGCATTTAGGTCAAAGAACTGAAGTATGGAGAATATACCCTACAAAATTATTTTTTCAATTCAGTATGCTCATCCCTATGCAGGCAAGGGCATACCCTTTGGGTTTTGCTGTGTGTTGAACTATAATCATGATATGCTCGAGGACTTCTTCTGAACCAGAGGAGAGCTTGTCTGCCCTTCAGTTCACTCAGAGGGAAATGGGAAATACAGTAAAGGACTGTCAGAACTCAAGTGATTTAGTCTGCAGCCTTATTTCAAATTGTTGTCTTACCAAAACAAATTAGAGTACTACCAAAGCTCTGAACTATACCCCGGCCTCAGGACTGAAACACTACTGGACGTGGGCTGACAGGTTTTGCAGGTGGATGGACGGATGTAAAGATGAGAGTCCTGAATACAAAACCCAGTCCTCTAGGCAGTGGAAACTCCCTCACTGCACAAATTACATTCTTGCACTGCGCCTTCTGTGTAGCTGATGGCAAATGAGGTGCTTTAGCATGCATCATATGAAATGCATATTGCCTATGGAAAATGCAAAATGCATACTGCATCTGTTGAGGAGGGGACTCACCAGATTTTGAGGGTTCACCAGATACACAGTTAAGACTCAGGTACTAATCTAATTACTGGAGTGGAACATTACCAAGCCCTTTAATACCAGGCTGTGATGGTAATAAATAGAAATATCTAGATATATAAGTAAGGGAGCTAAATACTCCCACAGACGCCCAGCAAGGAGTTAGAGAAACCTGTGTCTTGCATCCCCTTGAAAGCTGACAGTAAGCTAGCTTTTTGAAAGTCTAGTTACTAGAAAATAACCAGAATACTTGTAAAAAGACTCAGGGGAGTTGCAGTGTTAGAGGCTGCAAAGTCACTGAGACTTCAGAGATCTTCTACTAATGTAGCATCCACACTGACCCAAAAAATTACTCATTTACTAGCATTATTTCGTGCAGCTTCTTGGGTATCCACTAGCAGAATGAGGAATCATCTGGCTCTGTATTAGGCAAACCTTTTGTTTGTTAATCTGCCCAGCTCACTGCATGTGTCATGGCACTTGACACTAGATACTATTCCAAAAAATACATGAGGAATCAATTACAACAGGAAATTGCTGCTAAATGAATTTTGCAAATGGAAAATCTTGAACAGCCATTTTCTTTTTTTTTTTTCTATTTTTAATGATCTATTTTTAATTTTTCTTCCTCGTTTTACAGGAGGCAAAAGGAGACTTTTCAAGGTAGGTGAACTTAAAAGTTTTTGCCATTGTGTGCTGTAAGAATGAACCTGGTAAAATCACTGTGTGAGTGATGTGACTCAGTTGTAGCTGTGTAGCGATAGGAATGCATTCCTAACATAGATATCATGTTTCCTGAAATAATTTCTTCACAAAACACAGCCTTTGACCAGAGCATGCCTTGCAAACAGCGTTGTTTGTGACTTTATTGTTGACAAATCTCTTTATATGCCCATGAAGTTCAGGAAATAGACTAGTCTTCGGAAGGAAATTACTAAGGAAATGACTCTACAATCACTGCTATATCACAGATCCAGCCAGAGGCAACATTAAAATTCCATCACTAATTGATATTTCAGCTTGAATTTGGACAGAGTTCTCAAAATCACAATTTAGATAATTGCTTTTGTTGACCTTCCGCTATCCCTTGAGCCAAATCTTCAGACTTGCTGTAAGAAATTCAGAGATGACTGTGCTTGGTGTTTCAGAAGACTGTTAATGAAATGCCTAAGAATTTTCATTTAAGTTGACAGTACCTGTCAGTTACACTTTAGTAGCAACCAAAGGTCAGATGCTGGCTGATGCCTCAACCGAGAAACATGGAAGTTCTTCATCTGAAGCTCAGGAGCACTGTCTATGCTAAAAATTTCACATACTCCATATATTACTTTTGCTGACCTGAACTTGAGTTCAGCTGGAGGACCACAATACCCATTGAAGTTAGTTTCAGAGAAGAAAACAAGGTGTGAATGGGCATTGAGGTTGAATTGCCAGATGAGCCTTAAGAGATGTCTTAATTTTGTCAGCATTGAGATACACTGAGAGAAGACTGTAATGATACTCTGTGCACCCATAGGAGGCCATGAATAACAGGCAGGTTCCACCTTCTGGTGGACTGTCACTTCTAGTCAGCTAAAATTGAGACAAATCAGTGAGACGGAACAATTCATTGCAAATATTGCCTGCCCACCGTGGAATCAGAGATGACATAAGGTAACCCTTGCTAAAAGGAAGTTTTAAGTTCTCTCTTATCATTTCTCAAAACCTTAATCAACTTGCAAAATCCTGACATGCATCTGACCACAGAAACGCAAGCCCAGTCTTGCTTCATTTTTCAGTTCCGCCCGATTTGGAATAACTCAGCTATCAGCAGTGTTTATTTAGAGGATTCTGGAGTGCATGTGGCTCTCTTACTTTTCAGTCTGGTTTTCAATGCACTGCCAAGTGCTTAGCCCAGAAGAGCTGGGACCAAGCAGAGTTTTGCCGTTCAAACCTGTGATAAACCACATCTTCCACTGGTTTTGCTATGAAGAACAATATTTAATGTTTCTCAGAATATCTTGGACATGCCAAAAACACACCCAGAAAGTGTACATTCAGACTATGAAACACAGAATAAAAAGGAATCATATGGCTCAGAGTAATAGAACTGAAAGCATTTTATCTTCAAGTATCTGTTTCCAGACCAGAAATGGAAACAGCCGGTGGAAAGCATCCATCTGCTAAAAGCTGTTTGATGTACCTTGTAAAAGAAATGGTTGAGTTTATCACAGTGCTTTTCTCTAGGCCACAGAGAAATGAGGAAACTTCTCCGAGAGCACAGAAGATACCTCAACACATGGTGTTAATTTCTTCCTCCACGTTGGTGTGGCTGTCATCACCATCCCCATTAAAACAGTTAGCTCTTAGTCCTTTTCACCTGTGAATCACAATGGTTTAAACTGGAAGGGGGAATCCTTACATCCAAGTCAGGTAGAGAAGTGGTGTTGTAACAACTTGCTGATACTGCCAGGGATCTTAATTTATAAATGGGCTTTGGTGGCAAAGCAATCTGCCATACTAGTGGATTTTAAAGCCTGTTCTTGGAAGAGGGTAGAAGAATGCTACCCTGACCCTCTATGGCCTAGAAGACTTAGCATCTCCAAGAATGTCTGTCCAGCTGCTTCTCTCTAATGTGCAGTGATATAGGTTTATGTGCTGGGTGAGATCCAGGTGCTACTGAAGTCAACATGAGGTCAGTGTGGTCAAGATTTTGCTTGCTGAGATTTGTGGTTATTCATATTAGCAGTGTAAAATCTGGGAGGCAAATCAAGCCTGGGGCCAGCCAGAGGAACTGCAGATGGAGACAAATGTTCTGACTTCTCTTAGGGCTGAATTTAGCTTCAGTGTTTGAAGTTAGTTGATGTTGAAATGCTGTTTGAAATAGAAGTGGCTACTCTTTGAAACAGAGCTCTGCAGTTGTGAATGTCTTGCTGCTGAGATTTAAAGATAATATGTTGTGCATGGCAGCATACATTGCATGAAGGTTGAACTCTTGAACTCCTGCTTTGTTTTTGAAGAAATAAGTTAATTCTAAAGGGTTGCATGCCTGGAACACAGACTGCAGACTTCCCACACCTGTCGTGTCTACTGCCACCAGCAGATTTATAGCTGGTGAGACTACAAGTTTCTCTTTGGCCCTGATCCAGAAAAGTGCATAAGCACTGGCTAGTCTGTAGTGATGGGAGAATTGCTTTTCCCCATGGGAGCCTTCCTATGAGTCACCACCAATCACCTCAGGGGCTGGGATAACAAATACCAAATTGTCACAATTTCAGCTGCAAGTTGGCACCTGCCCATGGTGGCCAGCGTGTGATTACCTCCAAACCCCACTGCACCCAGGTGGTGGATCACAGGGAGCTGGTTCAGGACTCCTGAGTGCAGCTGCAACTCTGCTTTTTGGGCCTCATAGGAGCTCAAAAAACAGAACTGATCTTACAAACTCTAGCAGTTTTCTACCTCTGTGAACTGATGCATCTACAATGACAGCAGCTCCCACTGCTGTTCTGAGGAAATCATCCCATGCCTCAGAATAATGACTGTGCTCATAGTACTCCTTTTTTCTTTCCCCAAAAGTGGCTTATGTGCCATTTCAAACAGACATTCTACATCCTTTGGTAGGTCATCATCATGCATGAGTCTCTTATCACTGATTCTTGCTACCTTGGAGTACCACCTAACTCAGACATCACAATGATTGCCCAGTGTTTGGTAAGCCTGGAGAGCACATAGTCCGAGTTACCCTTGTCTCTGTTGGATTAAGATGCCACAATAGCCCTGACAGATCTGTTTGGCACCTAGAGCAAGCAATTTGACTAAGCCCTTTTCCATGTCTAACGTGTGTTACATTTCAAAAACAAGCCCATCAGAAACCCTGAGCTCCTGAACCTGTTTAGATCAACTAAGAAAAGTATTTCTCAGTGTTTGCTGTAAGTAGCCTGGTCCAACTCAGTGTTTTGCAAGCAGAGTTGTACAAAGAGCACATCTCTTAGTTGATACAGATTTAGGCAGAGCGAGGTTTAAAGTAAAAAGTTATTCTCCTTAAGAAGTTCCTAGTCCTCTACATTAAAGGAGAGTGGTTTTCATGTTATTTAAAAGAATCCCCAAATGCTTCAGCTGACAATACTGAAAAAGGTTTACATTTAGGCTGGGACATACCACTGAATTTAGGGCAATTGAGTATCCCTGTTCAGCTGATTCTCAGGTTGAACAGGACACTTAAGATTGGATCTCTGCTTTTCGATATTAGCTGCAAAAATTTTTACTTCAAAGGCACAGAATCACGTGTATAAAGCTCCTAAACTAGTATCTTGCAGACAGATGTAAAGGTTATTGGCTCAAGCTAATCTTGCTTCTAGTTGGGAGCCGAGTCATACTTGGTTCACAGAGCACGGACAGAACAAATTTAAATTCCTTAGATGAACACGAATCCTACTGGTGTGACTCTCTTTAGGCCTACATAGAGGAAGGAACCAGGTTGCCCTGGCTGATTTGGGGAGGAGCATACCATATTGTTAAAGCAGTTGAGATTTTTCCCCTAAATTAATCCTACCAGATTTAGAGTCCAGTCTGACATTGACCAAAATCTTTGGGAAACTCACACCAATTTTGGTTTTAAATGTTCAGGATCCAGCTCTTCAACCTTAAACAGTATCTATGTCAAAGCAGCTGGAAATAACATATACTGATCATTTGTCCCTCAGTTTGGGGAGGGGAAAGAAAAAACCCTAAGTCAAACAAAATCCTGAACCATTGCAGCTAGTTCCTCAGACAGGCTCTCATTGCTAGATTTCTTCCATTTAAGCAATATGAGACATTTCGAATGAACTCCAAGTATCTCCCAGCAACATATGAAAGAATAACAAGGGAGGAAAGCAAACGGCCAGTTTCCTGTTAAGCAGAATTTCACAATAATTTCAACGTTTGAGCAGATGGCAATCTAACATAGTTTCAGGCTTACTTTTCTTTCTGTGTAACCAATTGACATTTAACCAATTAGAATTTATTAAGGGGTTACAAAACCCAGGCTACATTCTTGCAACCTTATGGAGAAGATCCTAAACACTGTATTTCAAACTGTAACATTTAATCTGAGAATCTCAGACACTGCATTTCCTCTTTCATTCAATAGAATGAATTACCATGCTGAGAACAGTTGATAACTTTAACCTGCAGTTTTGTTTTGTTACTGATCATTGTTATTACACATGCTGGAAAATGGATGGATTTCCTGAGACAACTGCATATGTAATCTTGCTCAAAATTATTGCAGTTTGCAAGAACTCGTTTTTCACAAAATGCTTATAAAGTGGCTAGATAGGCCTTTTACCCCCATGTGTGGATAGAAATACTGAGTTGTGGTGACTAATACATTTGGACAGTACTCATTAAAAAAGCAGTACCAGAACTAAGAGCAGAACTCTGGAGTTCCATTTTCTGGGTCCATTCTCCAGTCAGTCTGCCTTATTTCTGGATATCCAACCAGCTTTCAGGATTCCATGCAGATGGCTTTTCCAGTTCAGTTTTCATAGTTACTCAGTATTTTAAATATTATAATTTCCACCATAGCACAGGAATAAAGTGGTCTAGAAGACACAGAGAAAGTGTGTTTGGAGTCTTTCCCCTGTGCGTTAATAAATCTGTATCAAAAGGATCCTTCCATATATAACAACCCTGGAGTTGGACACTTTCAAATATAAAATAAATGCAGCACAAGTGACCGGATTAAACAAACACTTTCTAAATACAGTAATAAAATAAACACACTGAGATATTTTACTAGAAAGAGCGGGAAAGGCAGTAAGTACAAAACCACTTGTGATCCTGCTGGAAACATTTTAAAAATTAAGGGGTTTGGTGTTTTAAAAGGAGCCAAGAGGAAAATGACCTCATGGCCACTAGTTCAAATGCAACCCGAGTCATTATTTCTTTCCTTTTTCTTGATTTGACATCCTTTTGGGAGTCTAAATTAATTTGTCTTGCGACAAGTCTTGCCAGAAGACTTAGTGAATATATGGACCACTGAATGAAATACCTTTTTGTTCCTGGAAGTGATTACCTGAAAAACATTTGGCACTTTGAGGTTGTGAGGCACTACCTTTACGGTATTTTCTAGGTACTGAGCAGAAATGCTAATCCCATCCAACAACATCACTAAGAATGTCTTTTTTTTCTGATTCTTAAAAGACTTTTTATCACAGTGCAAGCAAGCTTTGCTCCTCACTCACAGAAAAGATGGAGCTGACTGGTGTTAGCCCTTTCTCTTATGGGAGACATTACAGATTCAGGCATTTTCCCAGACTCTCAAAGACAGTTAGTCACCACTAATCTTGCCCTATTTGACAGTTTTCTGGGCTCAGAAAGTCCCTGTTTGGAAATTACTCCCTGTTTTCCCAGAAAAGTTTTGGAAATTTCTCAACTTCCTTCTATGAGCAGCCAGCCTCAAAAAATCTTCAGTTGAGGGCGGTGACTGCTGCTTGTGCTCTGATTGTGCTGTGTTCTATTTTTTTTACCCTGTTTCTTTCAAAATGTCAAAAAAACCCTCAGTAAGAGCTGATTATGCACGTGCTGTGGAGGACACATCTCTGGGCAGATGCGGTAAACTCTGTAAACAGCAAAAGCTTGTTTTCTAGGCTGTCAGTCACAGAACAGAGCACCCAGATCAGCAGATAACACAGAACAGAGCTGCTTCTTGTTCAGACTTGTGGAGATATTTACCTGCCATGGAAGAAAAAATCTGAATAGGTTTTGAGCATTTGCACTTATAAAGGAAGATCTATCTGACGGTCAAATGACCATGAGATTTAGGCAGGAGTGGGCGTTCAAAAACTGCTTGTCAAGAGTCATTTGACTTGGCATATGAGGTGCTACTGAGTGGGTTTCTATGTGCTTAGCATGGAAGTAGTTGCCTTAGTCATTTCTTGTAAGTGCTGTTCTACACACCTTCACTCTGCAAAATTTGAACTTAATTGAGAGTTGGGCATCTGTGTCATAGGTTTGTCTTGACTAGAAGTTGTGGTCCTGTTTTAAAACTACTTAATTGATTGTCAGGGAACTACCATGATAATAAATGCCTGCAAACATACCCAAAATGCCTGCTCCAGGATTTATGTTAGTGGTTTACTCTATGGCCCTAGCATTAACCTGCAAACCTAGCAATTAACCTGCAAACTCCAATTAAGACAAACCCACCTAGGTCTCAGGCAGAGCCTGCTACTGGCGTGTGCAAATTGAGAAATACTGTGGGAAGATTTTTACAACTGAAGCAGTATCACATCTCTACAAGCCACTATACAGACTGTCCCAGAAACAAGAACAAAACTCAGGGTGACCTGGCACGTTCAAGGGCTCCTTGGGCCTTTAGCAGATGTTAGGATGGCTGTTCTACAGCTGGGGATGCCAAGACTACCTGTCTGCCTGGTTAATGGCCCTGCTGCCCTACGGAAGCCAGTGGGCTGGGAAGTCTGGAGCTCTGGAAGAGTTATCTCTCTCCACAGCTCCAGGACAGCCACACTTTCTGGCAGGATAAAAGGCAAGGTACAAGAAGGCAGAAAAAAACTGCTATTAAGAAGTAAACCAATAAACATTAATTCTTTGGCACTCCTCAGTGTCCTATCTGGCCCCCTTGGCTGTGTATTTCTAGAATTTTAAAGGTAACAGCAACACTGCCTTCCCAAGTCTTTGAGGGATTTTTTTTTTCATGTGCACACAATTCCTTCTGTGTTTAACAGTGGGAATGGAGGCATTTTGGGTTTGTAGGAGAAAATCCCATGGTTTCATTTAATCCGTGAGAATCTGCCTCCTATTTCATGAGCTCTCCCTGCTTGCTGGTGTGCATTGATGCTGCTCCAGCTGGCCAATGTGGCCACTAGAGGTTGCAGGGAGGAGAATGTTAGCGAAGTGGTTGGGCCTGGTCCCATGGAGGGTTTTGTGCAGCATGACAAATATTGAAACTGGACTCTTATCAATGAAGATGTGCAAAGGCCAGGTCACTGGGGCAAGAGGCTAAGAGCAACCTGTGATGCTAAGAAAGTAAATCATTTCTTTTTGCAGCAGGTTGTAAGGTATTAAATAAAGGTGCTTTATTGCAGCTGAAAGCATCACTTTTTCTCTATATGAACATGTCCATGGGACCCTCTTCAATGAAATGTGACATGGTGGCTTTTGTGTCCAGTCACTGGTAGGAAGTGCTTCAACATAACCATCTGGGAGAGCTTCTCACCAATTTTGATAATAGAGGGAAAAGTTAACTGGGCTGCCATAAAACAAATAAAGAGAGAAGCAAAAGGAAACCCCAGTGCCTTTTGTTAAGGAGGAACAGATGTAGAGCTGCAGCAGCCTGCCAGCTAGGTCAGGTCATATCAAATATTGTGGTTGTTTTCTTGTAGCTTGATCCTCCTTTTGAACTCTCTTTCAGCAATGAAGTTGTAAGGAATGAATTAAAGAAGCTGCCAGCCCTTCCAACACCAGCACTGAAGGAGCATCCTTCCCTCGCTTACTGGTAACGTATCATTCTGCTGAGCAGCTTTGCAATGCCTTATGCAGGACCCAGCTCTAGCAATAAGTGATCTGAGAGTGGAACTGGGATGCAGGGATTCCTGCCTTGTAGCTCTGGGTCTGCCACTGACCCATTGCATGATTCAACACAAGTAGTGCTACCACCATGGGCCTCAGTTTCCCCATCTGCCCAAATGGCTGCAGTAATCTCTGGCCAGAAAATTCATTGTAAACTTGCAAGTGTCCTGATGAAATGAAGAGGCCTAATGTGCCATTTCCTTTCCCAGCACTTTGCATCTGTGCAGTTTTCCCAGTTTGAAATATCAATGTTTTACACTGTTCTGTGTTACTTTTGAGTGATTGAGCTCCATCTTGCAAGTCCTCTCTGTGTGGCATAGCTGAACGGAAAGGAATATAGTTCTCCTTTTGTACAAACTAGGTAATGTTCAGAGGTGGAGGATTGGGAGCTCTGTCTTTATTGCACTGAAAATTAAATCCAGGGTAGGAGCAGGATCACAATTAAATTATTGTATATGCCCCACACATAGATTCTTTGTGCCACCCTGCCTATCCCTTTTATCTGTGCAAATAGGAAAGAATTTGGGGAAAGACTGTTCATTAATGGGGAGATGCTTTCACTTGATTTTCTGCTTGTTTCTCTTTCATGTTTGCCTTTAAAGCATTAGGCTATAAGCCTGGGTGTGGGAGTGAACTTCTTTATCTGCTACTCTTTTAATTTCTGCATCTTGGTAATCTGAGGATGGCAGGGGGAAACAAATCAGTTTGTAGTTTATGATCTCAATTCTTCCCTTTGTCAGGAAGGCCATCCACTTTTCCTAGCATGGCTACGACACCAGAATTAGCTGCACCTCATGTCAAGCCGTAGGCAAGCTAGTCTGTAAGGTCTCCAAATCACTTTCTGAGCACATGAGGAGAGACTCAGAGTCCCCGGCTGAGGTTAGGAACACTAACACAAAAGCTGCTGATCTTCACAGTCTCCTGGTGTTTCTGTCTAAGAACCAAACCAAAACTTTATGAGAAATTGATAAATGTAGGCTGCCATTTCACTGGAAGAAGAATGATCTCCCTCTTTGGAGTATCTCTTTCCTTTTTCCACAAACTAATCCACACATTGAAAAGCAGTGCATTTCCAGCCAGGTCGGTGGCCTGGTCTGGCTGACAGACTGGTAGCTCAAGCTTAAAGCCACCACAAGAGCAGTGGTGGGAACCAGTAGCCATGGACAGGGAAGACAAATTTGACCCTTCAGCAGCAACATGGACTGAGGTCTGATTAAAGTGCCCACATAGCCTTTGCTTCAGTTGCCTGTGATGGTATCCATACACAGGAAAGCAGTGACAACCCGACAACCCAGGCTGCCTGTCAGGCCCCATCTGCCCATCAGGATCTGTCTGCCCCCACTGTTGGGAAGTGTTAGTCAACATGCCTATGTTAAGGACTTCTGCTGGGAAATCTCAGCGAGGTCTGGGACTGCCTCTGTCCATAAAACACTATCCTTGGGTTTGGGCCACGTTCACTCACCTGAAGCAAGAAGAGCCGTGTAAAAACCTCAAGCTCAGAATGTGAGTATTTACTGCTATACACAAGGTACAGCACTTCTTGCAGCTCTACTTAATTTTGTGCAAGATCGTATGTAACTGAGAACAGGTCCCAGGTTGGGAAGCTGGTTGTTTCCAATGGGGTAATAAAACCAGTGGCTACAGTCCTGTGACTCCCTTGTGATTTCACTTCAGTAACCAGGTCTCAGAGACCTCTTACACATCAGTAGTTCATTATTTTTTAATGGTGGCTTTTTCATAAACACCCTCTGAAATGCTGAATGCTCTCAAGAAGAGGCTGCTGGTCAATCAGACAAAAAAGCCTCTGAAGTACAGATCAAACTTCTGTGATCTAAGAGAGCAAATTTTTAAAACCATGTTCTTACACTTCTGCATCTCATGCAGATTACACATTGGATACAAATTTCACCCTGTTCTTTTCTGTGTGCAATCATTTTGTGACTCGCACACAGTCTGGGAACTGGGGCCCTGAGTTGTGGCTTCTCTTGCCCATGCATGGAAACAACTGACAGTATTTATTATTTTACATACAAAACTAATCATAATGAGACAGCAGAGAACCTGTGTTAGTTCACAGCACTCCTTTCCAGCCATTGTCATTGCATTTTATCTCAATCCAGATCGTCCCCAGCAAGCCAGCCCAGTACTAGGTTACCAGTAAGAATGCAAGGAGGAGATAAAACAGCACAAAAGTGGATGATAGTATGGGATTTTCAACAGACCTGGGGGAAGATAGTCTCCCTCCAGGTTCCAACGGATTTTGAATGCAAGCTTGTTTTTAGTGACCTAAAGCATCAGCATTGCAAGAAAATTCACCTCTGAAAATATCAGCTGAAAATCACTACTTAGTTTCTCTAATACAACACACACCTGAGGCTCTGATCCTGCTCTTGGTCCATTTGGCCCTAGAGATGCTCTGCTGGCTTCAGTGGGATAGCATATGACTGAAAATAAAGATATTAGTAAGTTCAAGAATATAATCAAGATGGACAAAGGTTAGAAACAGAACAACACTAAGGTGCAGAAATGAGTGGACAGCTATTTAAAACAGCTCAGTGTGCTGGGAAAAAAAGGGGAAAACAATTACCTTTGAATATCTGGATCTGATGTTGAGAAACTCTGGCCCTGCATTTGCTTGCAAGTTGTCTGCTCTCCAGTTCTGTAAGCTGCTGGGACAGGATGGATTTCTTGGTAGTTCTTAAGATCTTTATCAGAGTTGTCTGCTGCAGGATATCACCCGTGTACTATTTTTTCAGCTTTGGGGTGAATGTTTTATGAGCTGGCAAACAGACAGTAGTGTTTCAGCAGCCTCCCTGCATCCACATTAGTTAAGCATCCTCTGTCAGCCCTGCGTTATGAATGAGTGTCTGTGTCACTGACACAGCAACGAGCCAGAGTGGGGGAAAGGAGACGTCAGCTGGTGGTCCAGGCAGTGTCCCAGCACTCTCCCAGCTGTCAATAGCAGCATGGCAGCCGCTCAGAGATAAACAGCTGAAGTGGTAGGGGAGAATGTTTATAAGCTCTGCTAATGCTCCTTCTGACCCATGAATGATTTTGCTTGTTTTCCCTGGCACATGCTGGGCTTACCCCTCAGTCCCAGAGCTGGAGGCAGAAAGTGACCTCTGTGCTGGATGATCCTTCTTGTGCAGGGAATGAAAAGGAAGTTCAAAGAACTGTTAGAGGAGAGACTTTCAAGAAGCTGCGGTGGGATTCATCTGACCATGAACATTTCTTCAGTGTAGACATCTTCATCTGAGCTAGGTGCCCTCAGCTCCCTTTGCTGTCAGGATGAATTGAGCTCTGGAGTATCTGTTTCCTTCCCCAAAGTGTGACTAGCTCCATGCTGTAGAAAGGTAAAAGGCAGCAAATCCCACTCCTACATATTCATGGCTCAATTGATAATTCAGGCTTTAGGTTTTTTGTCCAAAAGTAGAAACAAGGATGATATTTATCTGGCACTTAACATCTGTAGACCTCAAAACATTATACAATGGAAAGGAAGATCATCACTATCCTAATGATGCAATGGAGGTGCAGAGAGCGTTGCCTGCATTTGTTTAGGAGAACTGGGTAGAGCCTGGACTATCCCACATCTTATAGTATGTGTTGAGAACATCATAATTTTATTCATCCCACTGTTCAGGAAGGCTGCCTGATATCTAATCTGTCCTTTTGAAGGAAATGGGCCATCGATTGACTTCCCTACCCAAGGGGTATAGTTTGGGAACATAATCCATTATTTTTTAATAATCATTTGTAAGAAAACAGAGCATATCCGGAATCACATTAGGTAATCATCTTGTAGGTACATCTGTTCTTTCCTTGAATGGCATCACTATGAGGGCTTGATCTGTATAATAAACTGCACAGGGTGGAAACGAAAGCTAAGAGCATTTTCTACTGGAGACACTCCATCGTTTTCTGAAAAGTCACTCCTGGTTTGTTCCTGTCTGAGACAGAGAGGAATTGCATCCACATGTAATCGTGGTTTTAAGAGGTAATTTCAAAGGGCTGTAAGCCCTCTCTGTCTATCTTTTTTATTAAGAATGATGGTTTTTGGAGATCTTCCAGTACTGAACACTCATGTAATTCAGTTATTGCTCCAAAAGTAATCCTGTTTATGATAATCATGGCAGGAGACCCAGGCTCTGCCTTCATGTGCACGCCCATAACATCTGTGGTTCTTGCTTGGATCAGTGGGCCGAATATGGTTTCATAGCTGTTGAATTTATAGCTTACAGATCATTTTCTAAGCATTAAAATTATTCTGAGGGATTTGATGGGAGAGCTGGGCCATTCCTTTACCCATTTAATTTGTCACTGACTCAATCAGCACCCTGTACCCACTGTGGCATGCTGATGGGACATTGCTTCACCTTGCCCCAATAAAAGCCCTTTTATTTTCACAAGTGACTTTTGAGGGAAATCACTTGAGGGTGAGTTAGGAAAGCAGTTACTCTCAGAAAAATTACAAGCTTGTGAGGGAACAGCTGGCCCTGCTGACAATCCAACAGACCGTCTACTTTTAATTGCTCTGTGCTGTCTATGCTGGTATTTCTGGTCCTCTCCCTTCCTCCCTGCATTACCAGGGATGGATGCACAGTCCTCAGCTACCCTGCGCCAGGCCCCACGCCCCATCTGTGCCCAGCACATCTTGTTTGTCATGTCACAGTGCAGTTTGTCCTCCTTGGGATGTCACAGAACAGAATATCCTGTGTGTGATGGCACAGCAAGCTCTGTGTGGCCTCTACCTGTGACATCACTGAGATCATTATGAAGGCTGTGCCCAGCAGGGGCAGGGGAATTTATTTCTAAAAGAGATTCTGGCTCCACGCAGATCTCTCTGGCACAAGGATGCGAGTGGGGGAGGCAGCAATGAGAAGACGCAGTCATGTTAGCAGGGCTAGTGAAACACTTAACAGTTTTCCACAAAATTCCCCGTGGGCATTTCTGAGCAGTTGTGGTGAGGTCATCTACCAGACCATCCCACAGTGCTGTGCTCCTTCACATTGCCTAGCAATAAAAATAGCTTCAGTTCTGCCTGGGGAAGGATTACCACATGGTGGACAGCCATGTGGCTGCCTTTAAAGGCTGCATTAGGGGCCCCAGATGAACCTAGGAAATGCAGGGACGAATGCCAGTTCGCATTGGCCTGCACCACATGCAGCATGATGGCATTAGATAGACACTTGGTACTTCTGGAAGTTTATGCAGTGCCAGGTGGGGAGGGCACAAAGGTAGCATAAAGGTAGTTTAGGTTTCCTTTCTCTTGGACTGGCAAGGTCCGTAGAGTATCTCAAGAGGACTCAACAGATTCCCTGTCCTTGGTGTTGCAACATAAAGAGCAAGAGATTGGGTTTGAACCTGAGGACTTTAGTATTCTGTCATACCAATGTAACAGAGCTGGTCCTGTGGGCATCACATTGCTGGAAGTTAGAGAAGAACCAAAGTCAGACCAGTCTGATAGTACCAGGCTTGGAGGCTGTGGTGACTTGCATGGCCGTAGATTGAGAGGACTGCCATTGAAATCAAAGGAGAGCTGTGTGAACCTTTGAAAGGAGATCATTGGCTTATACTTTGCCATGCTGTGATCTTGCTAGCACAGCTGATCGTATGCATCGAGTAGCTCTGGTTCTGTGCTCTTCTGCTACCCATTCACTGGAGAAGAAGGGATAAGATTCTTTTAAAAGAGAACTTACAGATGTCTCTCAGTCTGTCATTTGGGTCATGCTGATCTACTCTTGGATGCTTTATCTCTACGGTGTATAGGTGAATGTCTCAAAACGCATTTATCAAACACGCCCAGAACTGTTCTCTGACACACAGGCCCATTGGTGTGGAACACTGTCCATCTATACCATGAAACTGTCTTAGTCTCCAAAGCAGTGTTGGGAATGGGCCCTGGCCCATGCTAACTTCCTGTGCACAGCCAGGAGTTGCCCTGGGGGAGTGCAAGTTAGTATAACCCAAAGGTATACAAGGCACATCACTACTTTAACAGTAAAGGGACCCAAGTTTGAGTGTCGTGGAAACTTTCCCTGCCACCGTTTAACCTGCTGTTATAGACATTGCCTCTGTGTACACTAGGAATTTAACTCCCTGCTGAGAGAGATTTCTCCTCAGTGCTTCCACTAGTGCTCCTGTACATGGTTTTGTGCAGTTGCCGTGAGGAGTAATTTGTGAGGCTTAGGGCTATTACTGGCCGCCAATTTCTAAAAGCTTTGCTACTTTTCAGAGAACTCGGTGGGCTTGGGATAAGTTGCACCAGCTAGGGCAAAGCGGAGCTTGAGCAGTTCCAACACACCTCTGTTTGCCACACAACGTAATATCATGGGCATTTTTTGTAGATAAGTAATGCAGAGAGGGAAAAGTCTGTATGTGTAGATACTGTGTTTGTGAGTAAAAAAGATTCTTCCAGAAAGCCAACTCCTAGAAAACCATTTTTATTCTCAGTCTGTGAGTTCCCCTTGTTTACTCTGGGCTGCATCAAATCCCCTCATCTAACACTTTTGCTTGGCAACTTTTGATTCTCTCAGTCGGTAGCTATGTTAACAGAAGTATCTCTTTACCTTCTGGCAAGATTCTTAGTCATGATACTGCCATTATATAAAATATCTAATTTCTTCCTTTCAGTGAGGATCGAGTCATTGAACATTACAAGAAACTAAATGGTCAGACAAGAGGCCAAGCAATTGTGAAGTAAGTGAAATAAGAGTGACTTCTTGTGACCTTTGTTTTATCAGGAAATATTTATACTGGACTGTAAATACAATATGTAACTATGTCTCCCATCTCATCTAATGCTTGAAGTATTTATGTACTTAACTATTTATTTATTAAAGCATTTTTCTCAGATCATTCTCTTAGCTTGTCAGACACGTTATTCTTATGTGTTGTTTTGCAGTTACATGAGCATTGTAGAATCCCTCCCAACATATGGAGTGCATTATTACGCAGTAAAGGTACGTGCTACAAAAAAGAGTCGTTTATTGAATTAAACTGTTGTTGGAGTGGGAGGGAGAGAGGTACAAATAACCATCCTGCTTTCAGAATACAATACACCACTACTAAAGTCTGGTTGCACTTCCTGTGATCGGATAAACTTATTTAGACTCTGTAGTGAATGTTTGGTAAATACAGCTCCAAAGAGGAAAATCCTGTTCTTGGAGATAAAACTCTTGCAGTCCTATTGTGCTGGAGATGTTCAGTCCACAAGCAGCAGCAAGCTCTGGTGATGCCAGTGAAGCAGCACCAAAGAGGCAAGCCAGCCACATTGCTGACAGACTTGATGCTTCACTCGTTTTTGTAGTTCCGAGAAGTCAGATTTTTCTCAGTGCGCAGATCCACGAACAACTAACTAGGGCCAGCCATGACCTGCAGACTGCACCTCCCTTCACTTCAGATATAGGTAGATAGATACAGATATAGTACATCTTTTTAATGCCAAATCATTGGCTCATAGTCTAGAGATAACACAGACACACCCCACCACCCCCCAACAGCTCTCCACTCCTAACTATGTAGATTTAATGCAGGTATTCACAAAATCCCTCATTTCTTTCGTCTAATGATTTATCATGAAATCTTCCAGTCTCATATTATTATTATTATTACTTTCCTGCCCAACCAGCTGTGTAGGGTTGTTATTTTTTTTAAGTACAGAAATCAATAAACATATAAAGAAAGCTAGATCTACACTCCCCAGAGCATATTCCCTCATTTATCACCCCTGAAGTTTTGATGTGTTTCATCATTATCTCTCTGCACAGATCATATGGTTTTTCTTACGTCTGTAATGTCTTGCATACATAGGGTACCATAAAAACATGAGTATCAGACAGTGCCTGTCTCAGGGAGATGCGTTTCTGGTCTATTCCTGCTATGTGTATGGCATGTTGGGAAAAGCATTAGCCTCATCTTTTGCCAGAAGGCAGGATCCCTCCAACACCCTTTGCATCCAGATCTCTTTATCAAGATCAAGCTCTCTAGATCAAGAAAGATCTGGTGGATTGGGCTGAGTGTTCAAGCCTGCAAACACTTGAGAGCTATTCCAGTGAACTCCCCATGATCAGTAAGTACCAGTGAGCAGCAATGAGGCAGCAAATATTGTATATAATAGGTTTTGCTTCTGCCTGATGTGGGGGTTTTGGTTTTGTTGCATTTTACCCTGCCATTCTCTATCACACTAACAGAACAGATGTAATTTCATTGAGGACTCCAGTTCAGTAAATTGCAAAGAGGCTGGTATCAGATATCAGCCATTACTCCATAAGGCCATTTTATTGCATGCTCAGACACAAAGCAGTTGGGTCTGAGCCTGTCAGACCTTATCACTTGGTAGCTCTCAGATCCCATTACTGCTGCATTTTCAAGATTAATGCTAAAATCCCTCCACATAATTCAAGTCAGCTGGGTGATTCACTTTCCTTCCTCTCCAATCTCGGAGTGTTCCGACTGAGTAATTTGCAGGGAAGAGAAAGAGGATGCACCACTGCACAAGGGACCCATGTCAAACCTTCTCCCCTGGCAGCATTTTGAGTAACTTGATCACAGATGATGCATTTTAAATGTTTTATATGTCATAGCTAAAAGTGAAACAGATCTTTCCTAAACACCATGTGGCTTTGTGACTTGAGGAAATTCAGCGGGGTTAAATTTAACAGCACCCATGACATTCAAAGATATTGCTTAGAAACAAATCTTCACCTTGAATAACAACCTAGGAAATCTCCAGCATTTCCCCATCCCATTCAATATAACTCCCTTTCTTTTTTCTTCCAGGACAAACAGGGAATTCCGTGGTGGTTAGGACTTAGCTACAAGGGGATTTTTCAATATGACTACCATGACAAAGTGAAACCAAGGAAGGTAAGTGTTTACTTTTCTATCAAGGTCTGGGCTTGCTGCACATGTTATAGCTTGATTTGAGGGTGTGATATATGCAAAATACTGGCATTGATTCATGTGATTTTGAAGGATGTTGTTTCTTCTAAACTTGTCTGAATGTCTGCAAAGAATCAATGGACAAAAATAGCTCTTAACTTATTAAATGTTGTGGTATGGATGGGAAATCAGCGTCACTTAATCTTGCAACTTATGCTTCTTTTTTGCATGGTTCATAAGATATAAATGGGAACTGAAGGACTGATCCTCTCAGGTGCTGGAGACCTTCCATCCCCACTGCCTATGGCAGGATTGAGGGTGCTCAGCCAACCCTTGACAGTGTATTGTCAAGCCATAAATTATCCGAGAAAGAGAGGGAAGAAGGGACAGGAAATCTTCTTCCATTTATTAAAAAAAGAAAAAATTGCATGGTTTTCCTAGGAGCAGCATTACATTTGATAAGCAACAGTTTTACTAACTGAAGAGTTAACGTCAAGCTAACAAGAAAAGAAGATTTTCATCACATGCCTAAAAAAAAAGGCATTAAAATGTTTGTGCCCAGTATCTGATTTGTTTAGCAACTTTACTTTAAAACAGTTCACAAATCAAGGCATGGCATGCATAGATCAATCACAAAACTAGAGCTTGGTCAGTGATGACTAGCCATTCTGGTCTCTTTTATTAGTATTTTTAGTGAGGCTTTCAGTGCATCTGAAAATTGGGATTTGTCTCGGTCCTTCCAAATTGCCTTTCAGTAATGCAGCTAAGGAATGTCCTGTTCATTTGGGAGGAGGAAGGTTCTGATCCCCTGAGCTCATCCTACTAGGCAGACCTATGTGTTCAGACTTTCTTACCTAAGATGCCATCTAATATAAGAAAGCTCATCTCTGAGCACATGCTCTGCAGGTGGGTATGCACAGTCTGTTAGCAACACTATTTGTTGTACTGCAAACCCGTGGAGGCATCAGAAAACAAGGTTTCAGGCTTGCTTGCAGGCCACAGAACTGGATTATTTGGAGCAGCTAGGCAGCTCCTCTACGGATACAAATGCTTCCATGCTGAATTAATGTACTGCATTTCTCTCTGCATTTTCTGTTTCTCATTTTGCCTCTGTCCTCCCTCTCTTTCTTTCACCTCCTCTGATCACATTCAAGTTGGACACTGTCTGGTGCTCACAGATAGCATCTTCTATTAAAATAAAATAGAATCAAGGTTTTGGTAGAAAAGAGAACTGCCAAGGAGGCTGCAGGAGACAATAGATGCATTGATTAGCCTTTTACTCACTGAAGGTTATTAATGGGGCTTTTTATTCATTGAAGAAAAGAATGAGGGGAGTAAGGAGGTCTTCACAGAGCGTCTGTGCTCTAAAAGACATATCTATTTGGGATCAATCATTACCTGCAGGGCAAGCCATATTCACAATAGTTTAAAACAGGCCTAGGCTAGGTGTTTGCACCCACATACCTTCATTAGTGCCAACCCCTCAGGGAAGACATGTCCTTAAAACATGCCTTCAGAAGTCAGTCTTAGTGATAGAAACATTTCTTTGGAGGAAAACAGTGCCCTGCCATGACAAGGACTCAGCCATTCACAAGCTATAGCATTTTTTATCAACTCTGATGGGATGAGAGTGTTGGCGGAGAGCAGAAGAAGAAAGAAAAAAAGAGGTCAGGTATCTGACTGCGTGAGAGTAGACAGCCATTTCCACTAGAAGAGTCAAGCCTCCTTTCTTAGCTTCTCTACTTTCTCTTCTTCTCAGGCACTCAGGGTGATCTGGTCTGTAGCATTTGTTTCAGAGCTTGATAACATCTTGATCAGCCTCTCTGTGTCCCCACTAACCTACCTCTAGCTCTCGCGTTGCCTCTAGGATCAGGGGCCTATCCTACCCTTATTCTGCAAGTGTAACCCTAAGAAATAGGGTGCTAGTTTTCTCTTTATTGGGAATTACTATTTTTTTTCTCTCAGTAAACTATGTACAAAATCCAGGAGACCTGAAACAATGGTGCCACCTTATGTATAAACCACTGAGGACTTCTGTGGCTTAGTAGAAGTGGTCATAAATCTGGGAGGGAAGGTTGGGTGGGAAGGGAAAGCTGGAATTTCTGGGCTAGAATTTGTCCATTGCCATAATCCAGAGACCACAGCAGTGAAAAGACAGCCTAGATGAGCATTTCTCTGTTACATGATGCTTGGAAACCCCATCTGTTGGCAGGGCTATTCCAAAATGCACAACCTAAATCAGGGACAGGAATTGGATAGTGTGGCTGAGGTTTCATTATTTCACCATCATGTGCTTTTACCCTCTGCAGTGAAAGTAAAAAGACTTCTTACCCTACACAGGTGGTAAAAGCCCTCTGGCGAGAGCAGCCCAACTCCCTCGGCAAGGTGCAATGTTTAATCCTCTGCTAATTAGATTGTAAAATTGCACTTGATAACCCTGGTATCTGGGAGCTTACCATAGCATCTGATTCATTTCACTATACCAGCATGGACTGGTTCAAGTCTTTGCTCTGCAAAGAGGAGGGGTAAACCTTACTGAACTTTCTGCAAAGTAAAATTAGGGGGGGAGGGGAAAGAGATTATATCTTTTCTGATCTTTATTATTTTGTTCTTGCACATTGCCAATGCCAGAAACAAATTGAAAAATTACAGTGGAAAAATAAATCTCTCTGGAAGAAACACAAGCAGAAAATTTTAGCAAGAAACCAGCTGAAAGCAAGACATTTATATTAAATGCATATAAAATCCTTGCTTGTCTTATAAGAGAGATTGTAATGTTTTCCTATTATGTCATGCTAGATAGACTTCCATGCTTATTGTGTTTGCAAGTAAAGCTGTAGCCCACACTAAGCAGCTGAGCCTATCTCAGGCGATCCCATTAGCAGTCAGTCAAAACCACGTTTTTATTAAATTGCTGGAGTAAATCAGCCATGTGTCTCCAGTAAACTAACTAGGTTTGTCAGCAAGTTGGATGAGTCCAGAGAGGAGAACTGAGGCTGATGCAGGGCCAGAACTTGATCTTGCTTGTGCTATTCTCACTCAGGCAGAAGTCCTCCAGCATTAGAGGGGATGCAGCTGAGATGGGTATCTGGCACCTAGTCCGAGGTGGTTCAGACGGGAATGCAGGGCTATTAAACTGGAATGCAGCTTGCGCTTGGCTGCAGAGCCTAATGTGACTCTGTGCTTCTATTTTTATGATCTCTCCTGCCTATGCTTGAATTCTGTGGAAGCCCTGAAGCTACCCAAAGCCATCACTTTGAGACTTGTCGTTCCCTCTTCTGTTTTTCTTCTGTATGTTCAGGGGCTAGCTCACAGACTCAGCAAGACCTGCCAAAGGCTTCCTCTTGAATGCTGCCTGTTTGAACCCAGATTTGGTCCATACCAGTTATGACCTGATAGCTGTTCATTCTTAGGTGTTAAATAAATGCAAAAGTTTTGGTATACTTCACAAAATCCATCACTGCAGCTGAACAAGAAGAAGGGAGTATCAAGTGTGGAAAGATGGCTGCTGTCCTGCTAACCATATGCTGAGGCATTCTGGAAGTTCAGTCGTGGCTTGCAGAACCAGTGTCATTTGTGTAGCAGCAGCGCACAGCATCCAGGATGGGCAGAATCCATCTCCCTCTCTGTTAGACTTAGCTTCTACAAACTCTTCTTTGTGAGAAGAAAAGGCCCTTCAAGGCTCGGTGTGCTTTGAAAAAGCACAACAAAAAGGAGTCATTGTCCTGCTGGGCTCTACCCATCTTGGGTCAGCACCATACAATATTCATGATAAACCAAAGCAAATTCTTTGGAACCAGGTCTTCAGATAGGATGTGCCAGCACCACTTTTCACAAGCTGCTGAGGCTGTAGTGACCAAAACCATTATTTTCAGGGAAGGGTCACTAGGCGGGTTTTTGCTTGCATTGCAGAGCAATTGGAAAGAAAGAGCAAGGCACTGCAGCCCCCCTATGTGACTATATTGTCTGTGAGTGGTGTTTGCTCATTTTAACCGGCAGGTAAATGTAACTCCACTCCATCCCAAGAGACCTGTACATGAAGCAGGAGCAACGTAGCCTGGAGCTGTGAGACCAGCATGCCCAAGCAGTTGTAGTAGCACTAGGCATGTCTCTGTCATTCTAGTGAGATATTCCCACTGATTTAAGAGCCCAAAGGCATCTTATAGTGCACACTGCTTAACAGTTGGTAAACAATTAACTCCAAGCTGAAGAGTGAATGATTAACAAAGTCAGCCAAAGGATTTCCATATGGCCAATAAACAGACAAAGAAATTGTTTAACTTACCACCAAAAATAAAATTACCTTAAAGGAGAGTCTGGTAGTGTTTGGCTGCTTTGCAAGAAATACCTCTACGTAGTGTTATCCCATTTTCTTCCACAGAAGGCTAGTGACAACGAAACTTAAGGTGAGCCTTTTTTCTTAAACTCATAAACATTATCAGTGCTCACATTCTGTGGTGACTGAAGAGAACCCAAGGGGAATAAAGACTTTTGGAAATAAGATAAAATGTGAGGCAACCCAAAATTCTACTGGGAATGTAGCTTGATAAAGATTTTCCCTGTGAGAGCCAAACATCAGTTTCTGCCATTTCTTCCCAGCAGTATTCTTTCTCTGAGATGAAATGAAGCATGCTATGAAAATACCCTGTCCCTTGCCATAAGGTCTCCACAACGCTCTATGGATTCTCATTACAGAAGAATTTAATGTGTAGTATTGTTGTGAATTCAAAGCAACAGTAATGGATTGACTTCCCATTTAAACATGCAAAAACAAGAGCTGAATTGGACCCATCCAACCAAGAAATACAAAGCACAAATAAAATCAGTAGATTTAAGTGTCTGATCAGAGAGAAATCACCTGCTTGTCAAATGCATGAGCAAAGTAATCCACACATTATTTGTGTACAAAAAGTGAAAGATTGCTGTGTGATGTCACTTGGCCTTTTCCAAACAACAAGAGACAGAGTGAACTTTCCCAATTCCAGAGGCAAAATGAGATATTTGCACAGGAGGAGCAATAGCCTAATTAAGAGCTGCTTTATTGCAGAACAAATAGAGATCCTCTCTGCTTTAGGGCATAATGAAGCATTGTCAAGTCAGTAATTGCACTGATGGAGTGGTTAAACTTGTGCTTCCTGTGGTGAAGGAATGACAGAGCAGTAACTTAAAAAACCATAAAGTAGGGATTGATGGGAAATGTATAGAAACTAGTGAACGATAGGGAGGAGGAAGCTGACAAATTGGTCTCTATCCAGACTGATCATAGAACATAGGGACAGTCAAAACGGCAAAACAAACATGAAATTCAAATCAGTTACAGGGAGCCCAATTCACTTGCATAACTCCTTGCCACATGATAGAATAGCGGTCAAGAGCTTAGAAGGGTTGAAGTTAGGACTAAAAGTGTGACCTTCCATCCAGAGTTTTAACATTGAACTGGTTGTTTTTAAGTGGGATTTTGGGAGGGGTTATAAATCCTCATGATCAAGGAGGATGTTTGACTTGGCAGCAAGTTGGTTTCTGTTGTCAGAGGTATGGAGAATGGGTAACGCTCCTCTCACTGGCATGCCACTGAGCCACAGGGTGTATTCAGAAAGGGCTGGCCTTTCTCTAGAGCATCCAGAATCAAGTGGGGTCAGAGACAATGTATTGGAGTTGTGTCTAACTGGGCTCTTCTTGGAACGGCATCATTTCCTAAGACCTTTGCAAACATCTTTGCATTGCAGACAGGGAAAAAAGAGTTCAAATTTACAAATGATAGAAGAGGAGCAGAAAGCATTTCCAGGAAATACTGGTTTAAAAGCTAGTGGAGCCTCAGTGGCATTGCTGTAATAAATTATTCACTGTGATTAGCTGACTGTTAAGGACTACCTGCTGACTCCTTCTGCTCAGCGCTTTTATTTCTATTCCAGTTGCTGATCCCTCATGCTTTTTGGATTATGGACTTGGCTGTAAACTGAACCAGTCTTCAGGTCATGGCGGGTTCAACTCATTTTATAGTGCAGTAATTCAGTCTTGGTTTAGTATTTGGAAATGTGGAGCACTGGAGGAGAGAGGCATATACAAAGCAAGGTTCCTTACCATGCTGTTTTGTCTCATGGAGAGAGGTTGCTAACCCGATTTCCTTCCACGTCAAAATGTAAGACCCAGACCTGTGACTGTTGAAGAGCAGCCATAGTTTAAGACCTTCCCCTGCTGAAATGTCTTATTCCATCCCTGTTACACAGGAGACCATGTTCTCACTAGCACCTTTTTTACTGCTGCTTACCCTTGATTTGGGGTGTCTACCATCCAGCACCAGACTTGCCCTTTCAGCACCCACTACTCCATGCCTTACCACTGCACTTCTCTGTGCCAAAAAGCTGCCAAGCGCACTGGGTAAATAAATAAATAAATCAGATCAGAGCACATTGGGCTGGATTTTGTCTGTGACACTGAGGATTTCCATGGGATTTGGTCAGACATGCCATTGGGCTGTCATTCAGTGAACATGTCTTTTGGCAGCAGTACCAGCCGAAGTGGCCTTCACCACCCTCCTCCCCCATTGCAATCCTACCACCACTGCTCATTTCCTCCCCTGGACCCCTTCCTCAGTCATGCTGGTATAATTGCAAATAAATGCGGCCAGAAAGGAAACTGCTCCAGAGAAGGGATCAGAGCTCAGCATAACCCAGCCAAAAAGAGTGGTCACTTTTAACCTCGGTCACTTCCCAATCCCATTCACTATCTAGCCCACAGTCAGTATCCGACAGCACAGCTGTAGGAGCTGGGTATGGGTGCAGACAGCATAAATAACAGCAGCCAAAGAAAGAAAGTGCCATTAACCTACACAATAACTTTATGGAGCGAGACAAGGGCTCCATAGCTTGGAACAAGATGGAAGGAGTTTGGCTGCATGGAATTTGCCATGGTTGAACCAGGATGAATTAACAGTTCAGGTATAGGTCATCATCATCAGTTTTTTCTCATATAAGCTGGTAAAAGTTTGCTTCAGTGTCTCTCCCAAACAGGGCTGATCTCAGACAGCTAAGAAGATTGTCTAGGTAAAGCAACTTTTAAAAATCATAGAACAGTCATGCTCATTTTCCATTATCTAGGTAAATAAGTAGCTTGGTCAACTGTAATGCCTGTAAACACTAATCCATAGTCTAAGGAACTGCTGTTTTTCAAGGAAACCAGCACTATTTTGGTGGTTTAGTATATGTGTACTGTGGTAATACCATCAGACATAAAGTCCCCAGGGTTTTCTACAAGAATTTACATTCACGAAGGATACAGCATGATGTCCCATCCCCTGACCAAGCCAAGTCAAGCCCATGGCTACCATTAAATACAGGAGTAGTCCCATCAAAGTAAAACTCCTTTGCTCTAAGTACTTTGTCGTATTCAGGTCTTAAAGGATAATTCTCTATAAAAGCAGCAGCCAAGTCTTAAATGATTCTGCAGCACACAGCAGGAACTTCAACAAGATGCAAAGACAAATCACTCGAACAGCACAAAGTGAAACAAATTGGACCTCAGTGCCCTGGAGTTAGGGTGGAGATCTGGAGCGAGACTGAAACCTCTTTGAGCACTTATGCTTGGCTCTGAAGTGGTAGCAGGCTCCCCGTGTGTCCCACCCTTCTCAAATGCTGTCTCTTAGCTCACCAGGACTCACTACTCCAAAGGCCCGGGCATTTTTATCACCAGACGAAGCCAGGCAGGAGCCCAGTTATTCATTGGCTATGAATATGACACATCTTTAAGTCAGTGGCCTGGAGAGGAGGCTCAGAAGGTCAGGCATTATAGCCAATTACCATGTATGTGGGATTGCTGCTGCTGTGGCACCCCATATGCAGACACCCTGCATCACAGGAGTATTTTTAGTCATACAGCATAATATGTATATGCATCACCATAGCCGCGTTAGATGGGGATGGCAGTTCCTGTATTTTGGTTCCAAGATAGATGTACTTTATTCGTGCCACTAGAGAAGACAAAAGGATACTTAGGAAAGAGAGTAGCAGGAGTGGTTTGTGGGCAGCATAAATCATTCTAGGGTGCCACAACTGATTCATAGGCTACAAGCTGGGCATCCTTTATGTGATACATAGTATATTATGTTAGAAAGGAGAGATCTTCAATGCAGAAAGATCTAGTTACTTTGATTTGCTTGCAGAGGATAAAAGGGAGAAAATTTAACTATAAGAATCAGGAAAAAAAAATTTCTCTGTAGACCTATTGATTTAGACACACTCAGTATGGTGACAGCAATGCAATGTCTAACAGCATCTACCAGATATGTATGTGTGGCGAAGGTGGATTTGGTTGTATATAAAGTCAAAGTCTGATGTCCCAGTCTGTATATAGTTACAGACACAAATACCAAGTTGCATTACGTAGATAAATAATGCTTTGTGCAAATAGCAGCTCTTCCCTCTGTGATCTGATGTTTCGCTGTCTCTCTGAGCCAATAAACCACTTTGAAATTTAATAGGGAATTGTCTCTCCATAATGGAAATGAATGCAGAGTGGTGATTATATAGATCTAGATGCAATTTCTGTTTGGTCAAGCCAGAAATGTTTGTTGGAGTGGTGCGGTCCCATGAGAACAGCACACAGCAAAAGGGATCTCAAATTGGACCAGAAATTGTTTGTCTGTTTGGCAAAAAAAGAGTTCTGAACCCTGAAGGGAAGAAGTAATTAGATAGTGAGCTGGGATTGCTGACAGACCACTGAAAGTCCCACTTAGCCAAGCCACTCTCTCATTCCATGGGGGAAGGGAGGACAGCAAGCCTGTGGGAAGATCATTGGAGGGGTTGCTTCCCACATCAAATCACACAGGAAACCTTTTATTTTTTTTGTTTTGGGAAGTGAAAACAAAAAAAAAATACCCCAAACTAATAGAAATACAGGAATGGATGGAAGTGTGACAGGATGGAGGGCTAAGTTACAGTGCAGCAGCATCCCCATCTCATGACCTGGGGGCACCCTCAGCATAGGTCACACTAATTCACAGGTGACAGCCCACAGAAATCTCTTGGTAAATCTGCCCCTGAAACAAGACCCCATTTGTTTGAGCTAAGATGGTGCTGTTCTGCCTGGACCAAATCCTTCCTCATTCACTCTAACTAGTTTGACAGAGGTATGATTGATGGGAGCAGGGTTGGCTTGAGGCAGAACACAAATCCATGTCCGGAAACCATGGCCCCGCTGAAATCACTGGGACAAAACTGCCATTGACTTCACTGGAGCTGTGATTTCCATAGAGTTTAAGGCCAAAAAGGAACCGCTCACAACCTCCACCCTGACCCTCTGCATAACTCAGACCGTAGAATTTTGCTTGCTGGTTTGTTCAGTGGAGGGAATTACATTTCCAAGGAGGAATTTTTTTGTTATTTTTGTTTTGTCTTTAAACTGCAAAACAAAAGACTTGGGAGTTTGTAGCTGCACTCATGCAAGCTGTGTGAAAATACTGTCATTGTTTAGTTCCATTGTTTAGTACCAGTTTTAGTATCAGGATGTCATCCAGGGTTAGCTCTTGCCCACAGTGTAGGCGACGGAAGGGGTTGCATTTGGGCTGTTAGAAATATGCCATGTTATTTCCCTGCCTTTCCTAAAAGGCTTTCAGAGCATCCAGTCTGGATGGTAGTCCATGTATTTGGAGGGATGACTGTTCCTTCTGCATAGTATGGTTTAACAAGGCATTAATCATCTAAGAAGCTGCAAGACTTGAAGGACTGGGAGACACCATATAGGTCAGTAAGTCCAACAGCAATTACAGTTGGTCATTTATTAGATGCTTAGAATAAAAGAAAAATATAGGTCAAACAGGCCTCTGGAGGTCTCTAGCTCAACCTCCTGCTCAAAGTTGGTTCAACTTCAGAGTTTGATCAAGTTACTCATGCCCTTAGTGTTTGACCACCTTCACTGATTGTTTTGGGTTTGGGAGTTCTTGCATATATGCAGTCAGAATTTTGCTTCTGCAACCCTGCAACCTGTGTCCATTGCCTCTTACACTTTTTCGCTGGGCACCTCTGAGAAAAGTCTGCCTTCATCTCCTTTGTAAATCCCCTTTAGGTCACCAAAAAGAGCAGACAAACAGCAGGTAGATCCTCTGTAGACATCTGCAGATGGTTTGATTCTGAACAGCCACCAACTGTGATATCCGAAACCCCTGAGAGTGTGTGGATTGCTGAGTAACCCCATTCTGCCTGTGCCCCATCTCAGGTGCTTCAGGGGAAGATGTACACACAGAAAAGGGAAGGAAAATGAGACACCAAATACCTGCACATTTATATCTGATTCTTAATAGACCCAGTGCAAAATGGTTCACACTGTGTCCCCACAGGGTTTTCCAGCCACAGTGCATACTGCCCAGTTCAGTGCCAAGTCCAGTTCTTCTGGGCACAGCAGGCAGAAGACAGTATCAGGGACTCAGTACCCCAACTCCAGGATAGAGAAGACTGAGAATTATTCCAAAAGGTACTATTTGGGCATGTTTCTCTAGGTACCATAATCCAGAGAGCACTGTGCACCAACCACCAGTGCTGCCCTTTAGCAACCCTCTCTGTCCTGTCCCTGAGATGCAGGGTGACACAGGAACCAGGAACAGCCTCATTACTGCCGGGGCTTCCCAAATGTATGTCATGGTCCCTCTGCTGGGATACTCAGACAAGGCTACCTGAGCTCAAAGGGACAGAACACGACCTAGTGCTTAGCACAGATTAACTCAGCTCCCCATAGCTCAGCAAAGTCCAGGTCATCCAGGACATGAGTGACCAAGCCAGAAACACTCTCCTATATTTCATTCACAAAACACCCTCCCTTCTTTATCAGGAACCTCGGACATTTTTCAAATGCTCTCACTCTGACCCTGCCTCCTGCTGTGTGCAAACTCCACGGCACCGGCCCCACGGTCAATAAAAATGGTAAAAACCTTCTTCAGACTCACATGGCTGAAACGGATGCAGATCCCTGGGCCTCCTCTCCTCCAGGCTCAGCTTAATTAGGGAGCAGCCAGCAAACCACAAGTGTGCTCACAAAAGAAGCTTGCGTCTGAAGGGCTTTGACTGCAGCTCTTTGTAACTAGTCACAAACATCTGGTGCCTGGCAAGCTTGCTGGCCTCTTGGAAGGGGTTTCCAATGAGAAAATTCCTGTAGCTTGCACCTGAATTCTCCGCAGCGCACCGTGCAGCGCTCGGATCTCTCCCCTGGCTCCTCTTCCAGGCTGCCAGCTTTGCAGAAAAGCCATTTCTGGCACTGGCTTCCCCACCATAGCCTCCCCACCCACCCCAACGCATTTTAAAGAGTACATGTGGTCTGAGAGGGAACAATTATTCCCTGGAATGTTTGTGGGTTGATAAGCAGTCTCGCAAATTCAAGTGATATTGTTGGTTCCAGTTTTATTGGCATGATGAAACAGAGTCCGTGTTGGGGATTGTTCCCCCAGAGGAGGAGGGAATAAGGGTAATTTTTTTCTCCTGTTTTAGTAGCCCTTCTCCCTTTTACATGCATGCGTGAGTGTGCAGCTGTGCTCAAAAGCCAGTCTCAGAGAGACTTCCTTAAGTATCTATTGAAGATTAAATGATCTCATGTGCAGCCTGTAATGATGGCCACTACCAAAAATTGTTCCCATCTGAAAGCTGCCCAGTGCTGCATGATCCAAAATGGGCTGCTGACCTCAGAAGAGATCCCGGCGGGCGAACCACCACATCACAGAAACTCAACCCACCGCAAGCGCCACTAATTGTCCCCTCGTCTGCAGGCTCCAAGTGAAGGCAGCTACTAAAGGGCGGGGGAACTGTGCTCCCAGCTTGTATTACCAAGTGACTTTCTCCTAAGCCTCATTTCCAGCGTGCTTGGGGAGATGCTGTCCCAGTCCCTCCTGCGAGGCACCTTTTGTCTGGCAAAAGTCACTACGCCCCTAATACAACTCCAAGTAAAGCCAATATGAATTGTCCCCCACACAAGGGCAGGCATTGGATTTGGCCCTGCAAATTAACGAAAGACCATCATAAGCCAAATAACCTAAAACCAGACCCAGCCTCGGTGCTGGAAGAGGCAAAACTGCCATGAACGGGGATGGTTCGACTCAAACCAGCACGCATCTATTGGCACTGCATTTCTGCAAGACACTGTTGAAATTATGGCCAGCTCCCTGCTGTGGCTCGTATTCCCTAGTGAAGGTTGCAAGCACCAGCGTGGTAAAAGGATCTTGATGGGTAAAAATTATGCTTCCATTTAAGAAGACTCACTAATGGCACCTTGCGCATCTGTCACTGAATTAACATCAATTTGAAACCGTACATAAGCCAGGCAACTGGTGAAGGGGACAGCTTGCTTACATTAGGAGGTCTGGCTGAAGGGAGACCTTAGACTTTGTTTCTCCTGAGGGGTTGTGATCAGCTAACAGGAAAGCGGATACTTTCTTGTGGGTATTCATATGTTTGCAGACTGGATTCCTTGTGTATAGGAAGGGTGAGACCTCTCAGATCATTGTGGGCAAAAGAAGTAGGAGACTGCAGAATAGTTTTTGGGGAGCAAAGGGAGCGCAGTTACAGCAATGGTAAAATGCACATGTACGGTCTGAAGAGCAGGGCTATGGAAAAAAAGACACAAACTCAGGTTGTGGGGTCACTTTCACCCCCTCCCTCCCAAGAATCTAGATTTGCCTCCTTCTGCACCCTGCCAAGAAAAACAAAGAAACTACATATAAAAATACAGTGATCTGGGGAGCTGCTCCGGTGCCCCAAATGTGGGTGTCTAATTCCATTTTAGGCACTGCTGGGGATCCAAGACATCTGCGTGGGGCTGGCAGATACGGCACTGGACCTACGGCAGGCTCGCTCCTTCCCTCCTGGGGCAGCAGCCATCGGCCAGGCAGGGTGCCCCGGGGCATGGAAAATGGCATTTGACGCCTACATTTGGGCATCTGAACAGCTCCCCCAGAGCCCCGTGTGTTTGGACAGTTGGGGTTAATCATCGAAGGGAAACAGAGCTGCAGTTAACGAACTGAGCACTGTGAGCAGTGGTAGCAGAGAGGGTAAAATAGGACGGATTGGAGTGCAGGGGACAGCCCGGCAGAGTTGGAGGAAGGAGGATGGGGAGGAGAGCAGCTGCCAGCAGCTCCGAAAAGGGTTTCAAATTCCTTCTGCGCCACGCCGAAGTTTAGTCATAAATGACAACGGGGGACCCAGGGACAGAGGGATGTTTTCTGAAGGGTGTGATCTGCTGATTTTTTAAACTCTTATGTGTTCCACATGTCTGAGCGCCTCCCAAACACGTCCTCTGCACATGCCATGCAGCACAACCATGTTATCTTCCCCGCCTTGCGGACAGGCATCTGGAGGCACGGAGGGACGTTTTCAGCAGCCCACATGGCAGTCTCGGGCTTGACCCCGGTTGTTGTCAGTGGGAGTCTAGGCCCCAAACTTCCTTTTGTGCCTTTGAAGCTGGGCACTTGCAGAGGAGACAGACTTCAGGTTCAGACCTCAGCTCCCAGCTTAACCCTTTCACCTCATGTCTGTTCTCCCTCAGTGAGTGAAATAGTGGGTATTTCTGTGCTTCGTTTAGTGATTACAACTTCTATGCAGTGATTAATTTTTCCAGTGCAGGAATAAAATAATCCTCTAAGGACAGTGTAACCCAGCCCTTCAAGCTTCCTGTCCCTCCTGGTCCCCTTCATCCCCTACCCTCCTGTGGTGTGGACAGCCCCAGAGTATGGGGCAGCTCAGTGCCCTCTTTACCCCATCCTTCCCTCCAAATACCGTTATAGAAAGAAAAACAGACACGCACCACCTCCCCCCCCCCAAAAAAAACAACAAACCAACCCTCTTGGTTGGAAAATTTTACAATGTCACAGATTTGCAATATTGCCACCCCTGAAATATTAGCAAGGAGAAAATTTTGGGTCCTCTAGCTTGTTTTATTTTCTAGATTTCACCTCCACCAGCAGCTTAATCAGTGCAAATCAAATTACGCCTCCTGTTTACTTATCTCCAGAGCGCTGACACTGGCAAGTGGCTTATCTCGGCATGGCAGGAGCCAGCGCCTTCCTTGAGGGTAGGACAGGAACTCCACAGAAGCTGCTTGTGGGAGAAGGAGTATAAATCAGGGAAAGCTCTGATGGCTCTGCTCCTCAGCAGCGAGGTTACGCTCTCCTAGCTCCGCTGCTGGCTAGGGACAGCTCTGGGAAGCCGAAGTGCAAGATGCCCAAGGGGTGGAGGCTGCCTCCTCCCTGTGGATTAGCAGCCTGGAAGCCAGGGTTTGGATTTTGGCTTACTCATTTGTAAAGAGGAGGCGGTGGTGGACCTGTCTGCGGTGATGACGGTGCGGTGGTTTGCAGAGCTGACACAAGTGTTTCGCAGTCACCGCGTCCTTCGTGCTGCTTCTGCGGTCAGTCCTCCCCCCTGCCTTGGAGATGAGGGTTATTTCACAGCAGAGGTGTGGGGTACAGGGACCACGGGAGCACATCCCACTGCCCAGGAGCACGTACACTCAGCAGGCAGAGCGAGACCCCCAGGGCTGGCCCATGCCGACTCGGGCGAGGGCATGGAGCCAGTAGGCGGGAGACTTGCATTGTACTCCCACAACTGCTTCATGCCTCAGTTTCCCCTCTCGGTGACAGCGTTGGCTTTGTCTGCGTGCTGCTTTGAGACGCCCTGACAGGGCAGCCTGTAAAACAGAGGCAGGAACATGACATGTTTATTGCTGCATTTCACACCGCTGGGAGCACGCTGGAGCTTTGGGCATCACCAGCACCAGTCTGCCAGCACCCGGGAGAGATAAATTGGCTCCGTTCGGCTTATGCTCGTGCGAGTTTTACGTTGGCCGCGGGACTAAAAGCAGAGCTGGGTATCGCACTTCAGCGGAGGGGTGCAGGTCACCCCCACGGGGGTCTCCTCTACCCAGCCAGGCCACCTTCGCCCCTCCGAGATCTGCGCTGCCCACCTCGCCCGAAGGAAAGGCTGCTGGGCTAGAGGCCAATACGCACCAGCTGCCAGCCCTGGAAGGAAAAAGTAGCCGAATCCCGGTTTTCCCGTGCTTTGCATGCGTTTCACCCGTACTGCGCCCGGCAAAGCGAAACCGGCGCCCTTCCCCGCCTCCCCCCGCCCGCCCCCGGCACCGAGCCCGCCGCAGGCAGCAGGGGCCGGGCCGGAGGAAGCCGCCCGCCCCCGGGGCTGCCCGGCG
>JAVJGG010000005.1:7430588-7510383 GCA_035590195.1 Aviceda cuculoides | reverse complement strand
AAAACATCAGGGTGTTATCAACATTCTTCTCATACTGAACACAAAACACAGCACTGTACCAGCTACTAGGAAGACAACTCTATCCCAGCTGAAACCAGGACGCTTTCTCAAATGCACTTTGAAGTTTGTTGTGTCAGTGTTTGTAATGCTCCTTAAATCTTCCTCATAGGAAATGCTGAGGTATTTCCAACAGTAGCAAGGAAAGAGATTTCATGTCTTTGTTCACAGTTCTGTAATGCTTGTGATACATTTATTATGGTGGCGTTCTAAATTTGTGGCAAAATCAGTAAAAGAGATGCACAGCAGAACTATCTGCGCAAGAGGTATGCAGGGTTGTTGAATTAGTTTGTTACATACACCCCCACCCTTACAAATTTCTGCAATTGAAGTGTTTTTGGTAGTGAGGTGTGGTTTGGTTTTTTTCAAATTTTTTTACATTCTCTATTTTACTGATAGTTTAAATGTGGTTTTATTCCAGCTTGTATATGTGCTTTTATATAAGCACAGGCATCTAGATAAAATAAGCTATGTTTCTGGAAATTATTAATGATGATAAATGCTGAGAAGGAACAGAGGTTCTTTTGGGTGTAAAAGAAAGTGTAGTAGTTTCTAAATGATTGTGCTTCAAAAACTTTGTGCAAGGAATAGAGATTTGCAGACCTAATTAAAACAAAACAAACAAAAACAAACAAGCAACCCCCCCCAAACCTCCCAAAACCACCAAGTTGGCTGAAACTGCCCCTACTATGCTATAACCTAGGTGAAGGCAGGCTCAGAGGTAACCAGATGAATGCTAACCGACAGAAGTTTCACCCCCGAACAAAGAGGAGAGGGTAGAACTGATTCAGGTAAAACTGTGGGCGCTGAGACAATGCATTGGGATAGGCTGGAAGAGTTTCATACTGAGAGCAGTGGTCTACAAAGTGCAGTGCAGGAAGAAAATATTTTTTCTGCACTTAATGAAATAAATATTTCATTATTCATAACTATTTTACAAATAGTGTTTATTTCCTCTTTAGCTCATCCTTTTTTAATTTATATTTTTGTTTATGTTTTATAATATACATAATATATTAGTACAGTAGTACCTGGATATAATAAAAAAAAAAATATCATAGGGGTGCATGCTCAAAAAGTTTTTTGTGATGGGGTGCACAATAAAAAGGTTTGGAGATCACCAACTTAGAGGACAAGTGGGTGTCATTAAAGTGAACCTGTGCTATTCATCATATGTGGAAGAAGCACATCTAGAAGGTCTTCTCTCTGTGAAAATTATAATTAGGGTAGGGTTTTCTTAGCCTACTGTGTTCAGTGCCACAGATAGAAAAATACAGATGGCAGAAATTAAACCAGGGAGACTGTATAAAGGGGTCTGAGGGGAATCTGTGGGATTTTCTGCTCATTCTGGCTGTGTGAAATGCTCATAGATGGTGCCTAAACCACAAAACCTAAAACTGTCCTTTTTATTATTAGAGAATATTTGGTGGGAGAGGCAATACCATGTAGTAAATTAACTAGTATTGGAAGAAACGGGCAGACTTTTGAACACCTTTTCTAGGTCTAAATCAATAACTCCTGAAGCGAATGTGATACATGAAGAAAGTTTTTTCATTTGTCATTTCTCATCCTGTATCAACTTCATTTAATACGGATGGTGTTGCCTCCTACAAATGTTTACTTATTTCCTCAGACTGTGAGAGCTAAAACTACACAAATTTTGTATGACAAATTTTTTGCAACATACTAGGGTTTTGTTTGTTTGTTTTGTTTGCAGCACTCTGATGTTAAACTCTGTCAGTGCCTGAGAGCTTCTATTAGCAGTACTAACTAATGCAGATGATCCAGGTCTGCTATTGAAAAAACTTCAGTTTTGCAAAAAGCAGGAACAGCATTTAAGCTATAGCCATCAGCGTTATTCCCTTTGTGCTTTCACGTGCAAACTGCCACAGTTTCTGCACAGTAAAGCAAACTCTTACTTTGAAAACCTTCCCAGATGATCCTGTTCTGTAGCTAAACTGATCAACCAGTAGTTCTGCTGAGGCACACTGAGGAGGTGTGAAGAGAAAATGAAAAAAGATGGGTGTTAGCAATGAGTAACTCTCTGTGTTCATTTGTAATGTTTTTATTGGGTTACTCTTATTATATGGAGGGTTATTTTTCCAGGAAAAAAAAAATTCCAGGTGAAATCTGTAGAGAGTATTTGAAATTAAATAAATAAAATGAAAACACATCTCTTCCCTCTGGCGATTTTCAAGCAGCTGCACACATCATATTGATCAGGGCAAATTATGAAGAAGAGGCCGCTGTAGTCTAATTCAGTGATGGAAGTAGTAGTGGCTGCAAAATTTTCCAGAACTGATTCTCATTTTTATGAGATGAGAGCTTTTAGGAGAAAAACCTATAGACTTGCCCATGTTAGAGAATTCACTACTATTTACAGTAAACGGTTCCGATTCTGCTTATCCCATGGTTTAGAATACAAAGGGGTTTGGGGTTTTTTTATTGTAGTGTTTTCTAGCTTCAACTTCTGTTAGTTTGCCAGGCATACTGAAAAAACTGTTACTGGGGTTTTTTTTGTTCCCTATTGCCATTACATGTATTTTATGGTCTTGCAACTCCTTAGCTCTCTCTCCAATAAATTAAACTGACTGACCTTCTGTAATATATTTCACTAAGAGAGGTTTTCTAATTGCTCAGTGATTTTCATGTCCCTTTTCAGGCTTCTCCCTGCTTTATCAACACGTCAAAACTAGACATGCTATTTCAGCAGCCATCAGCAACTCTAGAAGTGAAACAACTTCTTTCCTCATTGTGATTGCTCTATTCATACCTCTGAGGTTGCAGGAAAGTTGGGTTTTTTTGGCCACAGCACCATCTGGGAAGTTGGTAATCCACTGTGACCTGTTTGTCCTTTCCATTTTGTGCTTCCCAGGATAAAGTTTTATGTCAGGTAGGTATAGCCTCCACTCTTTGCTTTTAAATGAATGAGATCATCGATGACCTTATTGAAATGGAAGTTTGCTTGCCCTGGCTGAAAAATGATCAGGTCACCCTGTACCAGTGCCCTCTCCATGTCATTATTTACCCTTCCCTCAGGCCTTGTGTCATCTGTGAAGTTTATCAGCAATACTCTGCTTTCTTCCAGGCTATTGATAAAGATGTTAAATATTTTGGAATCTAGCGTAAATCCCAGAGAGGCCCTAAAATACATCCTTGCAGACAGTTACCTTATGAAGTGTTGGTGAGACAGTTCCATGATCTGGAAAGGTGGGGTGTATAGGCAGAGGTTTCTTAATTAAATATAATTTCTAATTATTTTTTAAAATAAAAAATTTTATCTTGTCTCACCAAGTCAGAGAAGTTTCTTATATCCCTGCTCTCACCTTTGCCATCTTAGCTTCTTACCTCACTGCAGAAATGCTTCCTGGCTGGTCTGGGAGAAGAGTTGGTTGGAATCGTTCCCCAGAAATCCTCGGAGATGTGAAAACTTTGGACATGATTCTGTTTTTTTCTGAGTATTTTGTTTGCTAGTTTGGAGGTTGGTAAAACCAAAACTGGGTGTGGTGGTCTGTCAGCCAGGGGAGTCGTTAACCGCTTTTAAGAGTCCTCTTGTAATCTGCATGGGTATGTGTATCAGGGAGGGGGGGAAATGACCAGTTTGGAGAGTGGAAACTGTTGCCGATTTTTGCAATTTTTACTAAATCTTTTTTTTCTTACTTGGTGTTTTCCCAAGTCATTCAGCCGGGATACCGTGTCACCATTTTTACAAGCAATCAAGCAAAAAAGAAAGAAACGTGAGCCTTATGGCCGCAGGGGGAGACCAAATAATTGAAACTGCAGAAACGAGAGTTTGCAAAGTGTGCTTTTGTGTTTCTGTAAAAACTCACGGCTGTTACAGCAGGCACAGGACGTTGGGACCATGACTCCACCTCCATCCCAAGCACCCGTATCTCGCAGGTGTGCAATTCCGGCATTAATCGGCGCTGCGCCTCACGCCACGCGAGGTCGGTTGAGAGGCGCGGGGCTGGGCCGCCGCAGTCAGAGCCGAGCCGGGCCTGTGTCAGCGGCGGGGCCCCGCTTTGGGGCCCGCAAGTGTCGGCGAGGTGACGGGCACCGGGGGCGCCCAGCGGACACAGCGGTGGCCGAGGGGAAGCGGCAAGGCGAGTTGCCCGGCGGCGGGCGTCGAAAGGTGAGAGGCGGCCGCCGCGGAGGCGGCGGGAGACCTCAGCTCCCAGCGGGCACCGCGGTGAACTACAACTCCCATGGTGCCTTTCGGCAGGCGACTCGCACTTATTCCGGAAGGGGAGGCGGGAGAACTACATCCCCCAGTGTGCCCCGCGCGGCGGAGAGGGGCGGGGCGCTGCCCCGGCCCCGGGCGCGGCGGGGCGGAAGCGGCGCGGCGGGCAGGGCTGGGCGAAGGGTTTGCGCGGAGGAGCCTCACCCGCTTCTTCTTCCCGCAGATCTTCCAATGGAGGCAGCTGGAGAACCTCTATTTCCGCGAGAAGAAGTTCTCGGTGGAGGTGCACGACCCGCGCAGGTGAGCGCCGAGCCGAGCCGAGCCGTGCCGAGCCGGGCTGAGCCGTGCCGAGCCGGGCTGAGCCATGCCGAGCCGGGCTTTGCAGCGCCGAGCCGGGCTTTGCAGCGCCGAGCCGGGCTTTGCAGCGCCGAGCCGGGCTTTGCAGCGCCGAGCCGGTGGTGGCGAGCCGCCCTCCCCCTGCCCCTGTCCGGGGCTCGGTAGCAAGGGGCAGCGGGTACCAAGCCGGGGGCTGCTGCTTCCTTGCAGCGGGGAGGTTTTGGGTTCGGGTGGATGTTTGTGTGGATGTGTTTCCCCTCGGCTCCTAGCAGTATTTAATTTTCCTTCCCTCTGCTTTGGCACCTCCTGACCCTCGGGGGGTGTGCAGCTCCGGTGCCCCAGCTGCAGTGCCGGCAACCCCTGTGCGTGGAAGGGGGGTTGCCTCGTCCCTGTGTTGCACTCGGAGCCTGGAGATGGGCGCCAGATTTTGTACTCACATGCTTCCTTGTAAATAAATATTCAGTAGTGCAATTGAAAGGAATGGCACGGTACCAGAGGTTTACCGGCAGTCTGGATGAAAGCCCATCAGTCATTTTGGCACAGGAGTCTTTTCTTCTTACTTCAGAAACCTAACGTGGGAGAGTGTGAGTTCAAGTGACTGTGCTGTATTTAATTGGTGCATTCTGCACCCCTTGCTCGTTTGCCTTAGTGGATTGTTACTGCAGACAGTGACCAGTGTGTATTTTGCTCTGTAAGTTGTTCTCACTAAAAGCAATGTCCCACCTGAAAAGTAAGTATGAATATGACTGGTGGAAACCAGCTGTCTTCCCAGACTGATTTGATGTGCTCGTAGTAGCGTGTTCTGCTGATCGCTCCACTGTGATCCTGTTTCACCTGTTTCCCGTGCCTATCTGTGTCTAATATATGTACTTTTATTAGGGGAATTTTGCATGCAGTTTCTGTGCTTATTTGCCCTGATATGAACACAGTCACACCAATACAACGGTGCCTGTCTCTATAGGTACATACTGTTAAAGCAAAAACTCAGTAGAGCAGCTCGTACCATTGTGCAGCTCCAGGGCAGCAGAGCCTTGAAGCATCTGCTTAATATTAAGCATGTAAACAGTCGCATGAAATCTAGCAGAGGAAATTCCCAAAGTTGAGAATATGCTGGGAGATCTTCCAGTAGCGGCAGCTGGGGGTGGTGTACTCCTTCCCCCACCAAGCCTCCGGCAGCAGGCGAGGCGTCAGAAACGTGTGCTGCAAGCAACCAGCATCAAGAAGCCCCTAAATGCCCAGGCTGGCTATTTCCTGGAAGCAACAGTTGTAAGGAAAAGAAAGCAAATAGCTCTGGGACATTAAAATCATGATGATATTTACAACTCAGTGTCATGCATGAAATGTGACTAGAGGAACCTCTTCTGTCTCATTTGAGTTTAGATGATAGGAATTACTGACACAGAAGAGCTTCCATTTTTTAGTCCATTGTGTTGTTTCTCTGAGTCAACACCAGGAGGACAATACCCTGTCTCAGGTTGTCAGCCTGGTACTTTCTGACTACAACGGAATTTGGTTGGTTGATTTTCATATCCAGAGAGTACCACTGTCCAGGTCAAAATGGTACGCTGGCTGTAAAACAGCAAGGCACTTTGCAGTGGCATGGTGGGAACACAGCTCGGCTTGTAGTCTGGCCAAGTGGGATGGACTCCTGCAAGGAGTTGTTCGGTGTGTGGAGACGAAGGAGAAGCCAACATAGTGCTCTCTCTGCATTCCTCTCCGTGTAGCCAAACCAGAGCCTGAGTCAGCGAAGCCACACTCGGAGGAGAGCAAGCACAGCTCCCTGGTTGTGGCCAGGGCTGGGCAGCACAATGTGTGTTTTTAAGCCCTACCTCTGCCCATGGCTTCCTGTCCCAAACAAGCCATTAAACCTCTATTCATCCCTGTTCCTTGTCCTGTAAAGGAGGGAAATGACACATTTTAGGGGGTATCAACAGGGTTAATTCTGTAGCGCATGTGGCATGCATGGAGGGAAGTCATAGAAAAAACACCCGTGGGCCATCTCTCACAGGTCCCCAAAAGACAGCTGTGAAAAGCAAGTCCAAAGCTCTGACCAGCTAAGTCTGCAGACTTTCTAACAGTCTGCAGTTTTGATGGGAAACAGGTAAAGATCCAAAAAGAAAAAAAACTGGAAATCGCTGCTTGTGAGAGTGATGAGAATATGAATGGCTTGCAGAGTATGTTTCTGAGAGTTCAAAATGAGTAACTGCATTTTAACTGAATAGAATTACACCAGAATTAAGGCTTTAGCCCATGTTTGAGTGCCTTAATACCGTAGAGCCTTATATGCCAATGTGCTGCAGCTGTTTGTGTCCCTTAAACCAACATAAAGCATCCAGAGTTGGATCCCATCTCCAGCCTCAACTTCAAGAGCACCTCCCAGCACAGCCTCATTCCCTGTCCAGTGACAGGGATGAGGCAGCCCAGCACCCATCCTCATTAAGACCATCAGCTGCCGTCCTGTCGCATCCATGGAGAGTTTTCTCACAAGAACAATATTCATAACGGGACAAGGTCTTCTGCTGCCATCCCATGGAAAAGATTCAGCACAGAGTAACACTGAAACATGAGATCCCAGTTGTCTCAGACCTTGTTTGCATTGGCTGCGGCTGTTTTCTTAGAGAAATTTCACTCCGATTTGTAGCTTCACAGTTTGACTTTAACATTTTGCAGCACTGAAAAGGCCCTGACACAAGAGCTGTCAGCCCTCTCCCAGGCTGAACCGGGCCAGCAGTTCCCATTTTGCTGCAGAGTTTTGGTTTTCTTTCATTCTTGGCTCTGTCACAACTTTCTTTGACCGTGTGCCTCCCCTCCCCCTGTCCACCTCCAATTTTGAACAGGGCAGTACCCCACAGGCACCAGAGGAGAGGTGGCCAGTTCAGGTGCAGGAGCGGAACCACTGCCTTAGCAGGCTTGAGGACTTCCGAGTGCTGGGAAAGAGTCGGCCATCCCTTGCACTGCACAGTAGAGCTCCTGGGCTGTCCTGCACTGTCACCTCCACATCAGCATTGCACAGAGTGCCTGCTGGCTATGGACTGTGGCAAGCCCCTCTGTAGGACACCTTGCTCCCCAGACTGTCTTTTGCACTGGCCCCTTTTCACCATCCACATCGCTATGTGAAAGGCTATAACAAAAGTGTCACGCTTCTGAGCTAGCCTCTGTACCTGTCCTCACATTCATTTCGTAATCGTGCTCCACCGCAAGACTCTTGTTAACAGACTGGAGACGAGGACCTCATTTTCTGGAGGCTCTATAGATCAGCGGCTTGATTTACTCCAGCCAGTGCTATATCGCTGCAGTGGGAGGAATTCTACGGACCAGGATGCTGCGAGTCTGTGTGCGCTGGTGTGCTGGTGTCAGGGGTTCTGCTGGTGGGGTTAGAGTTGAGGGGTGGGGGGAATAATCAAGCAGTTTTGTACAGCTGTGAAAGCATGGGGAAACCTAACCTGTGTTTTTTGATAATATTTGAGGACAATTAGGAGTCCCAGAGAGGAAACATTTAGCTCTTATTTTTCCTGTTTTTATATTCACTCAGCTAATTGCTGAGTAACATTCTTCTCTCCAGGGCACTAGGCAGCCCTCTCTGAGTCTCACAACTCCCCTTTCTCATACCACATAGCAAGTCCTGCTGCATCTGTTTACAAGTGGGGAAATGAAGGTACCTGAAGAGTTTCTCCCACATTCCGTAAAGCAGCCGTTGATCCTGTGGATCTTTACTTGTCACCTGGGTCCTAATATTTGAAAGCCACCGTCCAAAGCCAGAGGTAGTGGAGGGTGTGATGACTTGGCCTCAGGTGTCTCAGCATGTGATGAGACAGAGGATTCACACATGCTTTGGCATTGGTGACTCCGCTGGGACATGTAGCAGGTCAGCATCAGCTGAGCCAAACCCATGAATACAGTCTGAACTGGACAAACTGGATGATCTTTACTGTTAGTCCTCTTGAGCTTGCTAACTTGAGGAGTTATTTAAAGTAAATGCTCTCCTGGCTTGATAAGCTATTTATTGCTGTTCTCTAAGCATTTTTTCCCATTAGCATAAGGGTGTGCACAGTAAAGACAGCAGCTTTTACTATGAGGTCTGTGATAGGTTCTGCCACAGAAAAGAGTCCGAGGAAACCTTGGTGTAACCCCAGTTCCTTCTTTTCTCCTCTCCAGGGCATCTGTGACCAGGAGGACATTTGGGCATAGTGGCATTGCTGTGCATACGTGGTACGCCTGTCCAGCACTAATAAAGTCTATCTGGGCTATGGCCATTAGTCAACATCAGTTCTACCTGGACAGAAAGCAAAGCAAGGTAAGCATGTTGGAGGTGGGAAGTGCATGTTGTGGTGGGTGAGTCCTTCTCACTCCCCACAGTCCCAGCAAGGTCAAGTCCAGATGGTGGCTCCTTTCCTGCCCTCCCTTTCCACTTGAGATCAAAAAAAGGCAAATTGACTCAAAATATCTGCTGGCTATGTCCAGATTGAGGGAATTTGTATTGAATTCATGTCTATGGGAGTGAGGATAGAGGGGAAGATTGTACTGAGCTGTGGACAAATTGGAGGAGCCAAAGTTTGCAAGCAGTTAGGGTTGTGTCCCTGTCTGGATAGTTTCCACATGTCTTCTGGTTCTTGAACCTGTCATAAAGTTAAGGCAGCTTCCAATAACTGACTTCAAAGTATCTTCACACTCTACACCTGCTTCTGAATCCTTCTTGCTTTTTACTATCATATTTTCCTAGAAATGTGGGGTAGGGATATTATTTCTCTCTCCACACAGAATCTCACAACAGAAGGAGGGGGGCAGCATGCTGACAGCCTGGCCTTAGAAGGAACTGTCTTGATCTGGTGCTGCACAAGGGGGCCACTCAATACACAAAAGAAACCACCTTGACACCAGAGGAGTGTGTGTTCTCCCTCTAATTCCTTTCATCAGCAGTAATTTTAGGCATACCCAGAGCAGCAGGAGATCACTTTGATCACTTTGAGATCACTTTGAGACAGAAAACAGACTTCTCATGCAAATGCCCCTCTCCATATGAGCATGCTGGTGTAAAATTTACAGAGAAGATAGAGTCTGTATTGAGTGGGTACCTTCTTACACAGCTGCCTGCATTGCCCCCCATCATTAGTGAGATGGCAGGCATGTGCAGGGTGATGCTCCTCCAAATGGCTCCAACAATCTTAACATCTTGCTATTGCTGAAAGCACTGCCCACGTTTTCAGGCAGGGGCTGCTCCCTCCCTTGCACAGGCCGTGGCCCTATCAGGTCACTTCAAGAGCCAGTTCAGCCCACTGAACTGGCAGAAAAATGTTTTTTTCCTGTTTTTCTTTGCTGCATTATTTTTCTGCCAGTTAAATGAATTGAATTGGCATGCTGAAATTATGTGAAGGGTCATCAGTGTGCTATTAGCCCAGCTCACTCTAAACCCTTGTGACATTGCTTTCCCCATCATGATCTCTGTGACTTTATTGTAGAGTGGGTAGGACTTTTGGATGCTTTAGGCAGAACACATGGCTGCACTCACATTGGCCATGTCCTATCTAACGCAGAAAACCAAGATTCATCTTAGTTGCTGTGAGCTGTATTGAATTTAGGGGTGTAGCTAACTTTCCACCCCTGCCTAAGAGCCACCTGTGAATGTGGACAAAATTGCATGCTCACCTGATACCAGGTAATGCTTTCCTGTCCCCCTCCTCTGCTCAGCACCATCAGGGCAATGCATAGCCCTCTCTGTTTTGCTCTCAACAAAAACAACTCAGCAAACAAACAGAAGTTTATTTTTTTTACTTTTAGCCAGATGGATTTGATGATCTAGCTGCAAGGTATTTAGGTCACAAGCAACCAACAAACAAAAGGAGATTCCCTCCTCCCATTTCTTTGGTAAGAAACTGGGTCTCTTAAATGCCCAGGACTTCCCTTCAGTGACTTCTTTTGTTGTTGGCAGATTGTGTTTCCATCTGATCTCCCCTCTCTCACACTCCTACGGACAGCACCACCCTACCAGCCCTCGTTTGTCAACCTGTCACGTCTGTGACCATGTCAGTGTGCTTTGTCACAATAATCCCAGTGTTCACGCTGAGGCTTTGAAGTTAAGCCATACAAATATTTTTGTCCCTTTCTCTTAAGGGAGCTAGTATTTTAGTCAGTTGTCCTCATCTTTGACGTGACACTGTCAAGATTGATAGATCCATCTATTTTAATTGATCTGTTCAATTCGTCCTGCTGGTCACTTCAGGACACTGTACTCACGTGCGCTTCACTTTTGAGAACCAGTAAAACATATTCCAGAGTGGGGTGATGTGAAATGTCTTTGTTTCAGCTCTCAAGGGCTTAGACAAACATTTATTTGAGTTTCAGGGGGTTTGCATCCCCTTAAATCTCAGTCCCCACTTCAGCTGAATCCCCAACTTCAAAGCAAAACGTAGATATTCCTTCCTTTCATGTCCAAACTTGGCATTTCATATCGTTTTGACTAAAGAAAGAAAAATAAAAACAAACTTAGAAGAAAAAGCCTGCTGGAGCTCACTGCAGCTGAGCCTTCACTCTAGTGATGTAGATTAGATGGCTGGAGATATGACATAGTGATAGAGCAAGCTTGAACTCTGTGCTACTCACATAACTGGGCACCAGTTGGATCTGGACCTTCTGCACAGTTCTACAGGAAAAAACCCTTCATGTGATTTTAAAAAGAAATAAAATCAGCTTTGCCTGGATTTTGACCCTTTTACAAGGAAGTGAAGTCCCAGCCTTCTTTGCAGCCTCACTCCGCATTGAACTCCTGCCAGCTTGCTGAGTTCCCAGCGTCTCGCTCCCCGCTGATCTGTCTCTCTCCCCCTGCAATCGAAGCGTAACGTGGAGACTGAAAAGATCCCCAGCTTTCCGAGCTGAGTATGTCAGCGTGCAGAACTCCTGTCAGCTTTCTTTTTTTTCAGGAGACAGATGCGGCAGGACTTCAAGGCATGTCTTTGCTCTGTTGACTGCACTGAGTCAATCAAACATTTGGCCTAGAAGCCTTAAGAAGTCCCATTTTGTGGGAATTTCCAACAGCACGTTCCTCCAAACGCAAGGCTTTTTGGCTGAATGAACTGGTAGAAAATAGGCCAAGGGTTTAAAAAAATCACCTGCAGCAAAGCCCATCACTGCAAGCAAGAGGGATAAATCCATCCCTAGTGTCCATCTACTCTTCCATTTCACTGATGGATTTTCCTTCACCCTCTGACCCTGTCAGAACAACACTGGGGATCAGTCTGGCCCCATGCTTTGAAATGACTCATGAATGAGCCAGTCTTCCTCCATGTAAATGAGACTTGGCAGGTCTGCGCTAAGTGCTTTAAAATTTTTGAGCCTGGAGGGACTGCAGGGCCTGAGGGAGCGCTAATGGGATGTAATCTAGCTTTCCACTATTGTGCTGTCAGTACAAAGTCTAGCCCAGGCCTTGTGCTGGCTGCTGCTCAGTGGCCTGTATGAAATGAGCTGTTGGGCTGATTCCTGCCGCTGATGAGTGGCTGTCCAAAGCACAAGACCACCCGATGCTGATTGGCGTTGCTGTAGGGAGCAGAGGCAGCAGGGATTGAGCAGCATGGAAAATTAACCCCATTCCTTTCAGGAGATGCTCCATCCCCACTGTTGAGTGCAGAGCACCATTAGCACAACTGCAATCGGATCTAAAACCTTCTTTTATGGCTTCAGCAGGTTTGGGTTGTACCTTCTGTGGAGGAAGCTCGCTCTGCCCTGCTGATCCCCTATCTACTCTCTTCTGTTTTGTTTTTCTTCTCTCCTGGCTCCAGCGATGCCAGGCTTTGGTCTTACATCATTTTTTTCATTTGCGCTGTGTAGGGCACACTTCCAGCCACTGCTGGCTTGGCATGCTGGCCAGGACCACAACAGCATCCAGCTGCATTGTCTTTGCTCAGCATTTTAGTTGGTGCCTAGCGAAACAGGTAGGGCCAGAGTGTGCCCTAATTTCCAGTCTGAATATGAGCGGAAATAAACTACAGGGCTTCTCGCTGTGACTATCCTACAAATACAGGAAAACCACTGCCTCGCAGAGCCGGAGGGCAGGACCAGTCTGTGCAGACTTGGGGTTTGTACCTTTCCTAGACATCCGCTGCAAGGATTCAGTATATTGGGCTAGGCAGATACTGGGTTTGATCAGTATGGCTGTTCCTGGGGTTATACAAGGTATACATAACCCTACGTATATGTAGGGTCATACAGCATATATACACCTGCAGGGGATAAATCACCAGGACAGCAGCAGTCTGAAGATTTGTTACCTCCAAAGATCTGGCATTGCAGCAAGACAGCAGTTGATGCTTAGGCTCCTTATCAAGACTTCAGTAGCAGGAAATCTCGTTAAATAAGAGCAGTGACTGTTAGATAAAAGCAGTGACTTTCCTTTTCACCTAGAACTAACCTTCCAGAGCTATTTGGAGTCCATGTTTTACAGACCTTGTTTCTGACCAGAAACATCAGATCCAAGTCAGATCCAAGAAGCTAAGAGAGTGCTATCCTTCTCCTGGGGCTGGGAGGAGCTGCTGGAAATGAGAAGTGTCTAGCTGGTTGTAGCATTAGTTTAAGAGGGTCAGTACTGGTTCCCTGATCTGCTCTGACATCTTGGCAGGTAGTTCAGCCTCTGCACTCAAATGAGTGAGTGCACACACCTTGTTCTTGGGCTTGCTGTGGAAATAAGCTTGTGAGGCATTTGGGTACCTCTGAATGGTAATGATGGCACCTATAAATACCCAAGAATATTAAATTATGATAATACTTCTGAGGGTGTTTTCAGTATAGGGCTCTCCCAGTGCTATCTTAATTTGCAGTCTTAAATTAATCTTAGAAATGCACTGTGCAACAGGGAGACATTTTATTTCACTTATTATTTCACTGATGTGCAAACAGAGTCAGGGGATCACTAAAAACTTAACCTTAAGTGTCTTACCCAAAGCCCCACAGCAAATCAGTAACAGAGCTAAGAGTGAAGCTCAGTGTGGTGAGCATTGAGCATCAGTTCAGCCTTAGTTCTTGTTAAAATGATTTCTGCTTCCTGAGGATGTGAAAAAGCACTGAAAACCCCATCACGGCAAGCATTCCTTGTAGTCCCATCTCATGGTAGTTCCAGTGGGAACAGATTATACCGTGGTATGTGGACATCCACCAGCTTCTGGTTTGTTAGCACTATAATGATATGCCCATTGCCTGAACTGTATGACTAGGGCTGAAAGTCTTTTCTGGCCTTGAGAAGGTGCAGACATGATCCTGAACTGGGACTTCACCACCTTCTCAAACAAAAGACTTCGTGCAGCTGGAGACACAATGTGCCAACAGCTTTCTGGGTTCTGGGAAATCAAAATTGCAGGTTAGTGGCCCTGTGAGGCCAGGCTAATTGAAGCTCAGCAGCACAGGGCTTGCGAGATTTGGGTGATGGGCTGAGCTCCAAGCTCCCTCCATCCGTGACTGCAGAGCTCACATGAGGGTCAGCAAGCAAGAAGCCAATTTCCAGGTTGGGAATGAAATTGCAGTCATCTTAGTGTGCCATGTTACAGACAGCGAGCTTCTTCCTGGTTGTCAGCTCTCTTGAGCTTGTTAGCATTGCTTGTTACCTGAAGCGAATTCAACAACCAATACATAAAATAGAGTTCAGAGCATAAGCATTAGTTCAGAAGAGGCAGGAGGAAATTTTTCATCTGGACAGATTATTCCACAATGGCTTAATGAAAAGTTTCCTCATATTTTTTTCTGAAGTCCTTGGAGATGACGCCAGTCAGAAATGAGATAGAGGACTCGAGAGGGCTGTTCTGATGAGGCAGTTGCTATTTTGAGGTGATCCTAAGGCTGTACTGGTCAGAAAAAAGACTGAAAAATTCTTGTGGCCACCCAAGACACTGTCATATATAGGGTTCTTCTTCCCAGTAGTGCTAGGGATATAACTGAAGGGCCATCCCCAGCAACTCTGATGCATGTTCTTGATCCTCTTGTTCACGTTAAGCACCTGCTAGAGGCTGTCAGGAGAATGGAGTGGAGATACATGGTGAGCTACTAACAGTGGGGTTTGTGTTGCAGAGGTAAGGCAGCCACTAGGACTGAGTGAGCCCAACCTTGCAAGCAGCTGCCGTGCTCATTTAATTGCTCAGTACCACTAACCTCCTTGCCCTGAACGTTTTCTGCCTTTGTTGGCTCTGTAGGCATAACCACATCTGAGCTCACTGCTCAATGAAGAGAAAGTTCTGGAGTTATCACACCTGACCTTTCTGGGCATCTTGTTGTCTCAAATCCTTCCATAACCAATGGAGAAATGATGACATCTTAGGAAGTCAGCTCATTCCCTCCTAAGATAGGTTTACGCAGTATGCAGGTGTACTTTCCCCTGGAGGTGCCTAGACTGTTGACATTTGGTGGTGTACAGTGGGTGACTCCTTGTCCTAGTGTGGTCAGTTACTGAGCTGGGGCTGGCTGTTGTTTCTTACTGCAGTGATGTTAATATTCTGAAGAGGTCACTGAGAGTAGGGGCATCGCATGCAGCTTGTTAGTCTGGACCGTAACCTGAACATGTTTTCCTAGAGTGTTTTCTTCCAGCTTTTCATGACAGCCCATTTAAGCCATGTCCTCACTGTCCACTGTCATGGTCCAAAGCTCATTGCAGATTGGAAAGGTCCCTCCTGACTTCCTTTAGATGCTAGAGATGGTCTTTAGCCTTTGGGCTTTGCAGTTTATTATGTTGGCATTTCTGAAGGTTTCTCATTGTATGTGGTAACTCAGTGACTCCATACATAGATTGTTTAAGAGACAAAAACATCCATGGAAAAGCAGAGAAAATAACAAACAAGAGATGCCAGAATGGCACCCACTTAAGAATGTAAAAATGAAGCAGTGAATACCATGTCAGATCGCTTCTATTCTTGTAAAATAATCCAAGTTTGCTGTGGAGGCCTGTTTCCTGCCACAGCGAAAGGACTTTTTCCTTCTGTAAGCTTTAAAGAAGTGCTAGATCATTACTAACTCCTGTGTCCATGTCTAGTCAAAGATTCATGCTGCAAGAAGCCTAAGTGAGATTGCGATTGACCTGACTGAAACTGGAACGCTCAAGACCTCAAAGCTGGCCAACATGGGGAGTAAAGGCAAAATTATCAGCGGCAGCAGTGGGAGTCTTCTGTCATCAGGTAGGTCTTTTATCCTGTAATGGGAGAGATTATGGTGGGAAGGGCCTTGGCCGTGGTATAATGGGGAGCAGCCAGAAGCTGCAGTGCAAAAATGAAAGTCACTTCCCTTTCTGTCTGTCCAGGTGTCAGTTCGTCTCTCAGCATGTTGTCCCACAAACAGCACAGGCAGCAGCTTCCCCCTCCCTCATTACCGCTGCTTGTTTCCTCTTTGGCCCCAGGATGTCATCTCCAACCTCTCACTTTCCAACTGAGACCTGGTCTCTCTTCACAGTTTCTACCATAATCACCCCTTGGCACCTAGCTCATCCCTAGGCAGATGCATTGGTGAAGGACCCCCCAGACAGCAGTGAGGAAGCAGTCAGCCAGTGCAGCTCACCAGGGAAACTGAGGCTGGGAATTGGTGATGTCCCTCAGCAGTGTTGAGGCAGGGTGGCTTCTTCACAGAGTGCACATCTGCCTTGCCTCTCTGTTGCTGGAATTTGTCTGGTGTCCCAGCCTCAAAATAGCTATTCCCTAGCACTCTCCAGCATACTAGTGTGGGGACCTAGAGGTTGCTTTTTGTAGCTTAGAGCACCTTGCTGTTATGAGGAAGACATAATCTGTGAAACCCAAGAGAAGTTGATATGGAGGAGAGCTAGAGCATCAGAAGAGAAGGACCAGAGAAGAGGAGTCAGGAACTTCTCTGTATTTCTTTGAAATTCCTCTGTCAGTCTGAGTGGGGTAAACTGTATGTAAAACTGCTAAACATCACTCCAGGAGCAAAGCAAGGATTGATAGTTTGCAAAGAGCTTGAAGCTGCTCAGGTGAGAAGCTCTTCAGCAGGACAAAGTTGCTGGTATCACTATAATTAATAGTTCCAGTCAATTAAATGCCCTCTGTTAAGCATCACATCAAGTTATCAAAACCGATTGTGTTGAGATGTGTAACACCAGAGAATAACCTTCCTGTGCTTGACAAGGGAAGAGTCCATCTATGAACACAAATCCTTTGAAACTGAACCAACACTGGTGCAGGTGATCGGCTTTGCATCACTGCATCCTCCATGTCTCTTGAAAGCCATGCTTTCCTGCATGGAAAATGTCCAGCAAGGGGTTAAAATGTGCAGTGCTTACAGAGCTCCAGAGCAGCCTGCTGTGCAATTCTTTGCCTTGCCTGCAAACAGAGATGCCTTTCTGCTCCTTAGGTCCTCCTGATGCAGTATACAATCCACTGTCTGTGCCTCCCATTGCTCAGGGAGTTACAGTAGCTCAGCAGCTCCCAGACTGGTGTCGGGTTGTTCGAGCTCTTTGTTTGTTTGGCATTTTTTTCAGCTCTCCTGCTGGAAAGTAAATAATGTTAAGTACCCCAAGGAAGTTCTTAAGGTCTTTCCAAGATCTCAGCCTCCTGGGCACCGTTCCCAAGTTTGTAAGAGCTACTTGGTCGTAGTCCTGTTTTCATGTTAATACACTGACTTTTCGTCTTCCTGGAAAAAAACATAGGGGTCTGCTTCTGTTTTTACACTGGGAGAGCAGTAGCCAGGTAAAAGCTGGCAGAAAATCAGGCCCACGAAAGCTTCTGTATGTCTAGCACCTATCAGGGTTATGTCGATGGAAATCCCAAACTGGGAGCTGCCAATGCTTTTATTTCTGTATTTTTTTTGCTCCCTGCTCAAATCCCTTCTGGCTGAGCATGGCGTTTGCAGACTCAGCGGAATTGTGCTAGTGACTAGAACCATGCAAAGTTCATTGACCAGGTGAGTCATTTCTTCAGGCCACGGTAGGCGAATCATTCTACCTGCATGCCTACCTACGACTGCATGAACCTGTTTCGGTTGAGGTGCTGCTGGTGGGAAAGGTGAGCATTGCTCCCTCCAGGTTCCTGGGTTCAGAGCTGCCTTTAGGTCCTACCAGCTATGAGGACAGGGGTCTCCCCAGAATGTTAAGGAGAGCTGTTGAGTTTGCTGCTGCTATGTGCCTTCCAGCAGCGACGAGCACACTTGTGGAGGGAGGAAAGTGTAGAGAGAGAATGTTTGGCAGAGGAGGACAGATACCAGGGAATTGGAGACCCTGGACTGCTTCCGCAGAGTCACCCAGACCCCTCTGCTCCAAGAGCCCCCTTCCTTGAGCCTGGCTGGCAGAGGTGACCCAGCCCTGTCCCACTGGACTGGAGGGGGCATTGGCTGCCTGTCCTGCTGGGCACAGTCACTGGCTCCGTCCCAGCCTTTGCATTTCCTCCCATTGTGCCAAAGATTATCGGCACACAGTCACAACAATGATGGGTTATCGCAGTACTGTGTGTGCACTGGACAGAATAAGTACAAATGATTAAGTGGCCACAGTAGATTTCCAGGCTATAAATACCCTGAGTGACTCGAAATCACAAGGGCAGAACTGAGTCTCTGTTTGTCCCCACTTCCCTACCATTCTCTGTCCTTTTTTCTTACTTGTAGCCATTTCCTCTTTCCATCATGCTTCTCCTCACCGAAGGGGCTGTCAGCACCACAAGGAGCACGCCGAAGCTGGCATGTCTCCCCTGGGTTTGCAGCAAAGCTGCAAGGAAGTATTTGTTGTTGCTTCCAGCTGTTGTACTGTCTGGCCAAGATCCTGCTGTGCAGTGCAAAGCAGTCACTGCCCCACATCACTTACAGTCTCAAGAGACAGCAGCGGGGAAATGGAGTCTTATACAGGGACAGTGACTTCCCCATGGTCGCAGCAACTCAGGGCCAAAGGCTAAGCTCCTCCATGTTTCTCAGGCCCTCAGTCTCAGTCTGTGTCCACTGCGGAGTTGTAAGTTTGATGCCTGATGCTCCTAAGTGCATTTCCGACAAGCTCACTCTTTTAACTTTTGACCTCATTTGGGTTCTGAAGGGGGCCCCCAAAACAGTGGGCTGCTGGGATTTAGCTCAAGGATCTTGTGCTCAGGATCTCTGGGCCATCCCTGGACACCTGGGGCAAGATTTGCCCAGGAATAAAAGCTCTGCTTTCACACTGGCATGAGCCCTAATCAAAGCCAGCAGAGGTAATTATCAGAGCGAAATCAGGTTAGGTCTAAGGTGGATTTTTTCTTCAGAGCAGTCTGTGCCCTAAGAGCTCTGCAGGTCTGGTCTCCTAGCTAACAAGGAGCCCCATTATTGCTGGGTTATTGTTGGGCTGAACCCCAGACTGCCTTCTTCATCTTGGTGGGCAGAGGAGAGACCACAGAGGAGCACCTCTGCTTTAGCTCTGCAGACATGTTCGGGGAGCCTCTGGCCCCCTAAGCCCCATTCTTTCATCAGCAGTAGAGGTTTCCTGCGCAGGGACCTGTTTACACTTGAAAATGCCACGGCAAAGCCCAGCCAGCCAGTTCCCCGGCCCCCAACACTCCATCCGTCGGGGCCATCTCGCAGCCGGACCGCCCCGGCGGGTGTCGGAGCAGATAAACAGCACCCGCACGGCCTCCGGCACAGCCTGCGAGCGCAGGGGCTCGCCAAGACGAGTCGCCCACAGGATATCTGAGCGCATCCTGTGCGGAGCAGCTCCAGCTGGGCTCCCGCGCGCCGCGGAGGATATCCTATTTGTCTGGCAGAGACAAGAGATAGCGGCTGTCTGAGGTTGCTGGCTGTTGTGCGCTGACATCCTGGCGCGGTGAGTCAGCCTGGGCTCTGGCACGGAGCAAGCGTGGGGGGACCTCCCCTCCCCGCTCTGGGGACAGCCTTCCACAGGGACCTCGACCAAACGCCAGCAAGCTGGAGCCAGCAGCCAGATGTAGTGTGAAGGGTTTGCCGTATTTAGATGTGTTTTTCCTGGAGCAGGAGACTCACAAAATGAGAAAGAGAAGAGATGCCTGGATGCTCTTGCCTTGCCACTGCACAGCCACCTTGTTGCATATCCTCTCCCCTCACAGTTGCTATCACCAAGCCTTGGCTCTCCCTGCTTTTTTTCATCCTTCTCATTTATCCCTTGTCTAAGCTGACTCCGCTCTGCTGCAATAGGGGGAGGAAATGGGGACAAAGAGTGAGTCACTGGTAGGGCTTTCCTCTCCAAAATGGTGGCTCGCATTGCTGGTCTCAGCCCTTTGACAAGCTTTAAACCAAAGCTTGTCTTGGAGCTGACACCTGGTAGCCAGGAACCCCTGCAGATCTGCACAGACACAGCACATTGCCTTGGTCAGATCCTGTAGGGGGTGTGACTCACTTGCTTCATGTCCCTGTTGACATCACCAAGACGGTCTTGACCTCACCGGTATTGGAGGGATCAGAAACCAGCCTGTTAGCACTAGTAAAGCTTAGTTAGCGCTAAGCTCAGCCACGAATTCTGCTGGGGGAAGGAGTTGGGCAGAGAGGACCATGTTCTCCCCCAGTTTCATGGCTAATGATCTCCTGAATGTCAACAGATGGAGAAATCGCCCAGAGAGGCCAAGTGTGAAGAAGAGGAATAGAGTATCCACACAGTAACAGGGTATTAAGTGGGTGTTCAGGTCACCAAGACCTGCGTCCCATCCTGTATGCTAAGGAGGAAAGAGCATGTACTATTGCCTCGGCTTTGAAATTAAACCAGCAACATGAGATATAAAAACACGGCTCAGTTCACTAGGTTCCTCATGCCCACCAAAGAGATGGCCCTGTGCTTGCTACCTGGTGGGTTTTCACAACCCTTTCTCTTTTCAGGACAACAAATGGTTCTGCAGAACTGTATGTTAAAAGGCAGAGTTTGGTAAATCTTTGCACAGCAAATGGGAAGGAGGCTGAATAATAATTTTCACAGAAATGTTCAAAAGCTGTACAAGGAAATTACGTATTTCAGCAACATTTCTCCTGTTTACTGCCTTAGGAATTAGCCCTAACTGTAGGAGATAAAATACCTGAGAAAGCCTCCCAGTCAACTGTTTCTGTCACAGTAGGAGTCTCCTCTGTTAGGACTGATCTTTCAGAACTGATTTTTCTCTGTTGATGATCCCTTTTGGAAGGCACTGGGCAGCCGTGACTCAGTGAGCTTTATATCTAATAAGGCTGATTTAAGGTAGTAGTATCTGCTTGATTGGTTTGGTTTGTGCTTGTCTTTGGTTATTTCTTCAGTTGTTTTTATGATCTTTTGATTTATTCTGACATTTTTGGGTCAATTGCCACTGGGTTGAGAAGTGGGTCTGTGGTCACAGCCTTGCTCGAGGCTGGATTAATACATATTTATAAATAAAGAGCCTCTAATGGAAGCAATACAAAGCACTGTTCTCTACTCCTTTACAAGCATCTCACACGGGTGTGATTCTCTTAACTGATCAGGTTTCCATTTGCTTTTCACCTGTGAAAACAAGCAGAGAATCCAACCCATAAAAATCTAATAATACACCACAAAATAGTTCAGCTTTTAAATTAAAAAAAAAAAAAAAAAAACCAGCTAGAACAGAGCAGTTTCTGAAGGGGAAACTTCAGGAAGGTCTGAAGAAATAATTAAGTCCTGCAGTAGGCCCAAGGGATCATCCAAGTCAGGTATGGTCAAGCTAAAAAAAGTCAGCATCACAAGCCATGAACTGAGTGCCACGGCCTTTGAACCCTTGCTACACTTGAAGAGTTTGTGATACAAAGACACGCTTGGAAAAGATTAATTTGAACTGGTTCATTAGTGCCAAGGAGTGGTTGACTTTGGTTTCAGCAGTAATCCCCATTGCTTAACTCAGAATGTGACAATGTGCTTCCAGACTTCCCCCAATTCCTTTGCTTTCTGGTAAGGGTGAAAAAGATGGCAAAATGAGTGCTCAGTGGACACTGCCACCGACCGCATCAGGGTTGAGACCAGCGTGGTTCTCACACAGGGTAAGCACAGCTGGAGCAGATGCCGTGAACTGTCTGTGCTTGATTTGGGTCCTTACCAGCTCAGCCAGAAGCCATTTGTTTCCTTCTTGTCAGCACACCCCAAATCAGCACAGGCATCTGGCCAGGGTTTAGGCTATTCATATGCTTTTAAATGTTTCAGCATCTATGTAGCTGCTGTGGCAACCTGCAGTGCAAAAACTAATAGTTTTTAAAAATAAATCTGAGGCTGGTGTGGAGGTAGGGAGCAGAGAGAGGAAGGAAAGGGGAAGAGCAGTTGAAAGGAAAACGTAGGTCACTAAAGTTGTCCTAAAAAAAAAAAGGGGAAGGTTGAAACATCTGCTGGAATAGTGACCAACTTTTTAGTGGGACTCAGCAGTTTGTTGGCAATTCAGTGAACAAATTCAGCAGCTCAGCTTTTGCTAGTAACTGCTCACCAGGGTTACTATTAAGAATTACTAAATGCTAGAGAGGGCTTTCCCTGCCAGTGCAAATACAAGGCTCCTCTAGAAGATCCTGTCAAGTCCTTGCAGCACAGATGTGTTTGCAGAATTGAGTTTTGTTGCTCTATAAGGGCAAACAAACCCAAATGAAATGAGGGTGACTACAGCAACTAAACAGACATCTTACCATGAGGTTGTCCTTCTTTATCTGATGATGCTCAACCTGGTTGACCTTTAGAGAGCCCTTTTTCCACCTCCCCCCACTCCAGGACAGCCCAATAAAAGGTGTAACGAAGCAGGGTGGCGTTTTGCAGAATAAGTGCCAGCTGTCTTCCTGTATGAAAACTGCAGAAAATAGTGGTGGAAAAGATCTGAGATTCTCTGCTCCCTCTGGGCCAATGCAGAACTGTTTCATGGCACAGGCTGCCCAGTCCTCTTTCAGTTTAGCTGTAACGGTCTGCTGGAATAGTAGCAATGAAAGAAGCAGCTGAAAGAACAAATTAGACTCTGGTTTCCTGCCAAAGCAAAGAGTTGTTCCCAGGTTCCTTCCAGACATCTGTGAAATGACAGCAACGTTTTCAACCAACTTGGGCTGAGGGTCTTCACTGTACACTTGGAGGCCAAGCTGCAAATCTAGAAGCCCACCCTCACCCCCATCCTACAGGTACACAGACACCTCCATGTAGAGTGTCATTGTATCTGACTCTTGCAGCTAATAAAGGTCTGCTTTCTCTGTGCCATTGCTCTAGAGGGGCAGGGGAGCCTCCCAGAGTCACCCTGGGACAGTGGGTGCTGAGACCACTGAGAAACCGGTGTGGACTAGCAGAAGCACCCTTGAAGCATCGCTGAGTCAAAGGCTTCTCTGCAGGCATAAACCTACAGTAAACTAAATGCCCCACAAAAAGTCCCTGCAAAGCACTGGGTACAATCCAGCTGGTGGTTTGTGTCTGGTGTCATTTTAGGTAGATTAGAGTATCCCAGTGCCAGTCCAAAAGAGTGTGGGTCTCACAGGGTCCTGTGTCGTATCTTCCACCCCACGGAAGACACAACAACAACCCCTCCACCACAACAGCCCGGTCCATTCAGCCCAGCTCGAGACCGACTGTGGAGCTGATTAAAAGGGGATCAGATGCAGACTTAGGCTGAGCTCCAGAGCTGTGTGTGGGGCAGAGCTTTAGAGTGTGTGGAGCTGTAGCTCTCAGTGTCGTCTGTGGACAGACGTGGGACACTACTGCTGAATCCACCAAGATACCAGAACTCAGCTTTCTGTAAACCCGAGGTGGATGCTTTGAACCACAGTTGTAGCTGAACAACAGCCAGTAATATGAGGGAAAAGTATGTGGAGATGGCATTTTCCCCTTCCTGAGCTTGCTTTTCATCTCACAGTATGGCCATAACCGTCATACTCTCTGATGAAGGGATGCAGTCAGCTTATGCAAACACGGGGATCAGAGCAAAGTAGTGACTTCTCTCTAAACTCATCCCTGAACCCAGAGCTGCATTAAAGAGGGCGAATGCTAAGCACATCCTGAAAAATCAGGTGCCCAAGTTGGGGACCCAAAAACGGATGCAGCCAACATTGCCCATTCTTTGAGATGCTAGATCTTGGATAGCAATTGAAGCACCATTGCAAACCAAAATAAAATCAGGAATCTCATCAATATATTTCCCAAAAGAGCAGAAGTTATAAATGCTGTCATGACATCTGAGCAGCAAAGTTTGACTTAATGCATGGATTTATTTCAGCAGAAGTTGCTGGGTAATTGCCACTTGAAAAGTCAAGCCATTTGGACATCCAGTTTAAATTTTTTGATCTATGTCTTCACAAGAAACAGCTACTATCCCAGAAGGACTTAAGGGTTATTATTGTTTTGGTGTGTTTTACAGGAATCTTGCTAGGTAATTTCATTCCATTACTTTTTTTCATCAAACAGACACTGTAAGTGGATTGAATTAAATGTTTGCTACTAGGATAATTGCAGTTCTTTAGAAGTAGGCTGTATTGTCAAATGGTTTCTCCTAGTCTTAATTTCCAAAAAATGCATCTCCAGGGCTTCATAAACTGCACTGTTATTTTCCATTGGGAATTTTCATGGGAATGGTATGTCTTTTTTTTCTAGGATCTTTACATGAATAATTTTGTTGTTTTTATTTTTTCTGGATAACGATTACAAGCGTCTTTGTGTGCCCCACTGTCCAATCTCTGTCTGTTAGCTTAAACATTAAGAATTTGCAGTAAACAAATGTGACTGGGTAACACCTGCTTCGTGTCATAATCTGATTTCTTTTTGGAAGGACTGCATCCAGGCTTTGGTAAAATTACAAGTACTCCAGATGTGTATTCTGCTGTCAGCTGGCCTAGTGAAATCATTGTTTATTGATAGGTTCCCAAGAGTCAGATAGTTCTCAGTCTGCCAAGAAAGACATGCTGGCTGCACTGAAATCCAGGCAAGAAGCTTTGGAAGAGACACTGCGCCAGCGCTTGGAAGAGCTAAAGAAACTGTGTCTCCGAGAAGCGGTAGGCAATGGACATTTTATAACCTGTAACACTTTGTTGCTTGCATTGTTATAGCATGCTTGTTTGGAGGTGGTGTGGAGTCAGAAGAAGAGATTCCTTCCATAGTCACCTCTTACAAAGCTCATTGTACAAAGGCCTCAGGAAGGTCCAACTCCAGATTGCACTGTCACAGGACATCTCTCCCCCAGAGAAGGGGACCCCATGTCAGCTGGGTACCCAGTTGGCTTGGGGCTAGGAGGGTGCTCAGCATCCATGTCTGCTGTTTGAAATTGTGTTTAAGATGCATTCAGCCAGGCTTCTTACTGACTTTGGTGGGAATATGCAGCTACCTAAATGGGATAGGAAGGCTGTCCTGTGTACAGACAATCCCTTCTCAAATGCTTTTCACTTCATTAGCTATAAAAAATCCAGCCTGATACACTTTCTTCTTGGAGCAGGCCTGACCTTACATGCTTTTCTTCTCCCAGCACATTCTTACATACAGCACACAAGATCTCATCTGCTCCATGTAGACTCCCCTCATCTAATAAGCTCTGGCACTGCTGGAGAGGAACCACTGTAGTGGCAGTGTGGTGGCAGACCTTGTAAAGAGGAACCACTGTGGTCATCCCAGGACATGCAGGACAGTTCAGCAATTCATTTCATAACCTTCCCACTCACTTGCCAGTTCATTCTTGGAGTACACATGAGGCCAGTTTAGAGATCGATTTAACGTTTGGGGAAATCACAACCCTGTTGCAGATATATGTGAAGATTAGCAGCAGCGTACACTTGGGTCATTAAGCAATTCTCCTTTGTTTAACGGGCCTGAAAATCTGAAATTTAACAACAAATCATAATGTGTTGCACAAGAGGAAGCTGGCTGCAGACAGTGGCACCGAGATCTTCCAGTTGTTGCTTAATATTTGATGTGTATCTCACCTTTGACAACAGTGGGGGAAATAGGTCACTGATTCAGTTCTCATCGCACTTTGTTTCAGTTAGTCTATAGTTTTAATGCCAACAAGAGTAAGTTGTAGAAAATACCTCTCAACAAAGAAAGTCAGCAGAAGTTTCTGCTGCCCCAGTTCCCATCCTTTACTCCACATGAGCAATTCTTTCCCACCTGGGAAGTCCTGCTTGACTTCAGCAAACAACTTGTGCTTATAAAGGTTGCAGGACCAGATCCAGCCTTGTAAGTCCATCAAGTACAGAGCTATGGTCATCTGCAAGAAGCAGTCACACGATTTTGGGGGGCTGATGGACAAAGTCTAGAGGGCTCTACTTGCCCTGGAGGAATTGACTACCCTAAGCTAATGCTCCCTGACTGCCAATGACTAATGCCTGACAGCAGCATCGCATGCAGGGGAAGATGTGCCTGTGCTCACAGCCCAGTGCCTTCACTTTAACCCCAGTCCCGTCTGCGGTGCAGCCTCAGGCTCTTCACAAGCAACTGGGATGCAGGCAAAAGCTCCTACTGGGGCACGGAGCCAGTGGTAAGGAGCAGTATCTCCTTAATGTGTTGCTGCAAGGCTGGCCAGAGCCCATCTGTCAGCACCTTAAGAGCTGGTAGAAAGTGTTCGTGCTTTCTGTAGATGACCTGAGAGAGGCAGTTGATGGACACTTGGAATCTGACCCTGTCTTGCAATCACACAGCTCATCCGTCAGCAGCCTGTAGTTGGAAGTATTTCCTCTCAGGCTGCCCTTTGTCCTTTCTGCTTTGGCAAGGGAATGGCCAAAACAGAGGGAGAAGGCAGCAAACCAGGAGATAAAAAAGGGTTAAAAGTGGTGGCATAATCAAATAAGCATGTCCAGAGCCATTCGTAACAGTGGCATCAGGTTACTTCAGGCCATCACTACTCCAGTTACTTATTAATATAGATTACAATTCAGGACCGTGTCTCTGAATACTTTTCAGCTTATGGTGGCCCACATGAATTTTGTTCCGCTCCAATCTTGGGCATTTTACAGAAGATATTAACTCTTTCCCCACTGCCCTGCTTCATACTAAGTTAGAGGTTATAAAGAAAATATCCTTGTTTCCCTCAGGAAGGGGTACAGGAATCTCTGTCTTGATGCAGTGCTTAGAGCCACATGTCACTAGAAGGAACACATTTCGGAAGAAAAGCTGAAATAACCCCACAGGGCTGGGGGGGGGCAATGCAGAATAGGACTCTGAGATGTTGCAAGACTGCCTCTCGCAAAAGGGGGTTGTGCACGTCAGTGTAGAGCTGTGCTGCAAACCCATTTTGCTGGGAATTGCTTGAATGAAAGATTTGAAAAGGCCAGGTCCTTGTTTCCTAGTGACCTGAAACGAGTAGTATGAAAAAACCCATTAGGGAGTGGGGGAGAGGCCAGGGCAGGCAGGGGCCTGAGCTGCGCACTCCCATTAAGGTCAGCTGCTGTTCTTCGGGATTCAGATGATTTAGGTTACTCTGCCAGCTGGATCCTCTCGAGGCTGATGCTAAGGAACACAAAAGCCTTTTGTCCTTCATGGGGAGACTTTTGAGTACAAGGAGTGGGGCTGTGCTGGTAGTGAGGCTCCTGCCTTTTTCTGTAGGCATTTGAATGCCTTCGATTCAGATATGTGTGGCTGTATTGTGTAGTCCAGAGGAAAAAAACCCACAGCATTAACATCAGTAGTGGCGCTTGCTGCTTCCTGTGTTCCAGCTATTCCTCAGTTCTGTGGGGTTTGCTTCAGATTTTGAACACATCTTTGCAAATTACCCCATCAGTCTGACAAAGCATCATCTAATATTGCTCTAAAGCTGCCGATGACATCACTGGGGTTTGGAAGGGGCTCTGATACATGAAGTGCTATCAGACAGGTAATGAGGTACCAGCCACTGCTTTTAGTGACCATTTTCACTGCATTCCTCTCAGACACCTAATGAATCAGGTGGGAATGTTTTTCTGTGCAGGTCGTAACCTGCACAGCTGTTGCCAGTGGGGCTTTCTGACTCAGCAGACCTGCATCCTGCGTCAAGGCTCTTGGATCTGCTCTCCCCTTCTCAGAAGTAGCTCAGCAGATAGAAGCTCTTCTTTCCTACTTACCCTGCAGCAGAGATGAAAGCATATATGCTGCAGTCTGTTCAGCCTCAGGGCCCAACACCCTGGGGTGGGGGGGGCACCACCTACAGACCTACCCTGGGCAGGCCACAGAAACCTGTATTCATGCGCAGGTTAAAGAAAAGTTCCCCACCCACAGTGTCAGGTTCTGGGATGAATTTGCAGGGCTGGGTGCTCTCCTGTATGTTTATCAGCTGGCTGAACTGGGTATGTTGTTAATAAATGCCTGTCATTTTACAGTCACAGTTCAAGAGCAGTGTTGTGCTTTGCTCTGCTGTAGGATTTCCTAGATCACTAACAGTATTTTCTGCTTACAGGAGCTCACAGGAAAGCTGCCACGAGAATACCCCCTTGATCCTGGGGAGGAGCCACCTATTGTAAGGAGAAGAATAGGAACTGCCTTTAAACTGGATGAGCAGAAAATCCTGCCTAAGGGAGAGGTGAGGTTCTGCCCTTCCCTTCTAGGCCTGTGCCCCCACCTCAGGTCTCTAAGATATCCACCGTGCATCACATAGGAACCATCAATCCTACAGTCATTTTTGGTTTAAATGTCTGTAGTTGGTCATAGTCTCTTTTGTTTTTTTATATCCATCAGAATGGGGAAGCAGCAAGAGAGATGGCCTTAGTTCACCCTCAGAGTAAAGGTGAAACCCTAAAGGTTCAGTCCTGGCTTTGCTAGAGGTAACAGAAATAGCCTGGGTGACCAACTGGACCATGACAGTCCAAGTGCTCTGGTGACCAAGTGCAGTGACTTCTGTGAGTAGGGAGCACATCAGGAGCCCCTTGAGCCATCTGAGCCCTGCTGCTGCCCTGTGTTATTGCAAACAGCCACTTGCTTTCCGCTTCAGTAGCAATCCAAATTCAGATTTCCCCTAACTGGGGAGAAAAGCATCACAAATATCCATCTTAGCCCTGCAATAGCAAGATGAAAGCTTGCTCCACAGTCCTTAAACAAAAAGAGCCTTCATCACTACCTATGGGGAGCTGGAATTATGTTTTTCTAAGTTTGCCAGGGAGTGTTTGTTCTCTTCCCTTGCTCCCACAATGTGCTGGGTCAGTGCCCTGAACCGTGGCTGTGAAAACAGGCCTGCAGCAGCTGTAAGGCAGGACTGCATTCACAGAAAAGCTATTGTCTGTAGAGACGCATTTGTCTCAAGACACTTGTGTATATTCCAGTCTTGAGTTTCCTTTTTATTTTTGTAAGAGGAGAGACCGAAGCTGGTGTGACTGTGTGGTTTAAGGCTCGGTTCAGCCAGGGAATTAACTGTTTGTCGTTTTGTTGGCATTTTCCTTCTGCTGAAAAAATAAAAAGCTGGAGCTTTTTAGTTTTGTTCTCAATGGAGCCTGGGAGAGGAATTCCACCAAAGTCAAATATTCATGAACTAGCACATTTAATTAAGCTTTTCAAAGGGAAGCACAGCTTAGCTGAGTTACTCCTAAAACCCCTGCAGTCTGTTGGCTGCTCAGTTATAACCTGATCTCCAGCTTTCCCAGATCTTACTGCTACAAGGCAGCTTTTGGGGCCAGCGGGTGAGGAATCTCCTTACTCCAGTGGCAAGGTTAGGTGGAGAGGGCATGAAGGTAAAGCAGCTCCTCCCTATTGCAGACACTGCCTTTTGGCATCAGCAATCCAAACACGCTGACTCAGCTTTTCTCTACCTCCCTCTTCATCTGTCAAACTTTAAGACTATGTTGAAAACCATAAATTTCTGTTCTTGAAGAATGATGTTGAGCTGTGTTTATTTGGCTGCCAGTTTGAGAGCATTTAGAGAGGCCAGTGATGATTTTCATGTGTTTTTCAGCAAGTGCAAACACTAGAAACTCAATTTAAAACAAAAGGTGAAGTATTCCCTCAGTCACATAAATTCAGGACTGATATTACCAACTGTGACAAGGACCTGAAGCAAGGCACTTCCATCTGAAGGCAGATGATAGCCCTCATTTTCTGAGGCTTTATTTATAGGGGCCTCACTGGAAGAAAATAGACAATTATGGCTAGGAGGAAAATTAATATGTTTTTTCTGAGATATACTGGATGATTTAGAACTGAATCTGTGAAGGTCTGAAATGACAGCTCACATCAAACTCACCGTACCTTTAGTAAGAGCTTTTTGTCAGAGCAAGACTTGCAGGGAAGGGTCCTATTGCATTTCTCGGTAATCACCTCTACGTGGTCCATAATTCCTAACTCTGGGAAGGATTTTTACCAGAAGACAGCAAATCAGGTTCCAGGCCTTAAAACTCCATGGTGTTAAATTCACTTTTAGTAAGTTTAGCACTGACAGAGCTTATAAACACTTCAAAGCAAAAAGGGATCTGTTAAAAAGATGGGGGGGGTGTCAGTTTAGTCTTCAGTAAAGTGAGGGAAATGATAATTATAGTTTTAAGGCGATGCTGACTCACCGTTGACAGCAAAGGGATTTTTTTTAAGCCAGGAGCCCAGAATAAAAACTTTAGAGAACGACTTCAGTCTGATTAAATCCCACAGCATCAGCTCTTGCAGCATACGCTGCTGCTAAACAAAGAAAAAGGATTTGAATTTGCGTAACAGAGATCTCTGTGAATATATGGCTGTCAGTGCTTGCGATCTGAACTCCCACCATTGATTAAAAGTAAAAAAGCTTGTCATTTTTTCCCTAATTTGCAAGGTACTGTGTTCCCCTTTCTCGCAGACTAACACCAAAAACTCCATTGAGCTGGGGAAGGTAGCCAGATCCATTGCAGATTAGCAAGTACCTTTGAAGCTCACACCTTGGTGTCCCGGTGCAGACCAGGAAACTATATCAGCTTCTGCATTGGCATAAATTCACCTAAACCCCTTGACTTTGCAGGATAACTAAAAATCAGTAGGTAGCTTCCAGGGTACACCTGGTTGGATTTAAAAACTCAGCTGAGACCCTGCAAGGGCTAATGTTGGAGACACTAGTCCTTTTTAGCATACAGAAAGCTTGCTATTACGCACTGCTGGCTCTGAAATCACCCTCCTGGCTTGTACCTTGAGAAGATAGTTTTCTGGTGCAATCAGTTGCAGCAGCCCGTAATTACTTCAGCTCATACTCTCCCCTGGACTTTGATGGCCATACACCAAGGAGGAATTAGCCCATCTTTGGCTTTTTTACCCCGAAGAGTTTGGTGGGTGCCAAGCAAACCTGTCAAGACAGTTAAAGCTGTAGCTTTGCATTGATACATAGCACTGATATCAAATGGGACTCAAATATGGAGATGGGAAACAAGGAGAAGGAGCAGGTGGGAGGCAGGTGTTACCCATAGACGGGTGTAAAAAGATGAATGTGTCAGCAGTAGAGCACTGTTGAACTAGGCCATACTGAACTGCATGAAAAGCCAAACAGCACAGCAGGGTTAGGGCTGGAGCACACGTGTCACCCCTTCCACCAGCTGTGCTCCCAGGCACTCGTGTGAGCAGATGAAGGCGAGGTGGGTGTGCTCAGGGAGGTCCTGAGATGAGGGAAGCAGCATGATCGTGGATGCTTTGCTGATGGAGAGCCTTGGCTGGAGGCCACTGGCCAGGTTCAGGGTGAGCTTTACATAGCTGGGTTAGGAGAATTTGGTGGTAGCCAGAATCCACTTGTCTTTCCCCAGGAGGCAGAGCTGGAGCGCCTGGAGAGGGAGTTTGCCATTCAGTCCCAGATCACGGAGGCTGCCCGGCGCCTGGCAAGTGACCCGAATGTCAGCAAAAAGCTGAAGAAACAGAGGAAGACATCCTACCTGAACGCACTGAAGAAACTGCAGGAGATCGAAAATGCCATCAACGAGTATCGCATCAAATCTGGAAAGAAGCCAACTCAGAGAGCCTCCCTGATCATAGATGGTAAGTGGGACCTAGTGCCCAACAGCATCATGGAAGGGTCTGTGGAGGGCCGGGAGCAAAATTCTTGCCTTGAGGCACAGATTTCCCCTCCCTTCTCTTCCCTCCCCTGTCTGGAAGACTCCACAGGTGCTGGCAGTCAGGCTGTCCTCCCGTGCCAGCATGCTGTCAGATGGGTGTCTGGGCTGCACGCTATGCATTAGGGATGTGCTGGTTCACAGCACAAGAAGCAGTGTCACGCTGTAGATTATAAGTGTCAGGAAAGCAGACTGTGACTCCTTTGTTCACCTATAAAATTGCTCTGTTAACGTCTTCTCCGGAGTGGTGCTGTACAAATGTAATTAATGTTAGCAGAGTGGGGTGAGCTCTCTGGCTGAAAGGCATCTGTAAAATCAAAGTGGTAGCAGTGTCATTGATGTGTTCAAATGCTTTTTTCTTTTTTTTTTACAGTGGAATTCTCAGGGCACTATATGGTTTACTGGGTTGTTGATTGGTTTTTCACAAAATCCATTAACTTTCCGCCGTGGTTCTCCCTCCCTTGCTGATTTTGCCCTTTCCCTTTGACTTGCAGAGCTTTTCTCTGTGCCTTTGTAGCAGGAACTGAGATTAGAGCTGCTGTATTTGTGACCTGGGTACCAAGTTGCACCACAGTCAGGGATAGCAGACAGCTGTGAGGACACAGGATGGGGGAGGCAGCTCAAATGTGTGCACACCAAGGACGTGAGAGCTTCTCCTGCTGCTGCAAAGGATGCTCAGAAAGCGTTTTCCTGAATTACACAAAACTGGTACCTAGCGTGAGCCTTTAGTTAGCAACAGGATGTTCATTTTAAGAAGGTGGAGAGAAACTCAGAGTCCTTAAAGCCCAAGATACAAATCTCGCTAATGGCACCATGCCATTTTGCATCCTCTGGGGATCTCAGCTCTCTGTTGTGACTCAGTCTTAATCCCCATTAATTGAAAAGCGTTAGCAGCTCCTTGAAAGGCAGTCTGCTAGTGAGAGACCTGGCCTGCAGCTCTGCCCTCCGAGACTGAGAGTGGGCTGAGTCAGTTGTTTATAGGAATCTTGCCTCTCAGCTATGTGAGGAGGAAGATGTGGGTGACTGCTTAAGGCTAAGACTCGGTGGAGTTCAGCACTCAGTCACTGCAATTCTCAGGGCCATCTGACCATCTTTATATTTTCTTCCCTTCAGAAGGAAACATTGCCAGTGAAGACAGCTCCCTCTCGGATGCCCTTGTTCTGGAGGATGGTATGTTGGCCGCTGTATGTTCTCGTGGGCAGGAAGGCAACAGGGAGGGATGTGTGAACTCCTGATTGACACTCAAAATGGAGGAATTGTTCTGTGTAATAATCCACTCGAATATCCCAGTAGCAAAAATGCTTGGTTTCCCCTGACCACACATTATAGTCAGACATCAGGCCCAGAGCAGGAAGTGTTGCTGTGGTTACTGCTCTGAATTCTTTCAAAAGGCAGTCCCAGAATGCCCCCTTATTTTCTCTTAAGGTTTCAATTGTTTTAATGCATCACACACTCTTGCTGGCCATTCCTTCCCAAAATGGGATTGTCAGCTGGTGCACTTCTGAAAGTTGGGTCTTCAGGTTGCTACTGAACACAACCAGGGGAAGAGGGGAAAGGAAGCAGGCTCTGGAGGTGTGATGGTGGCCCCCAGGGTTGTGCTGCCATTGGAGGTATCGCACAGCCATCGCCTTTCTCCCTTCTTCTCTTCACAGAGGATTCTCAGGTCACCAGCACAATATCCCCCCTCCAGTCCCCACACAAAGGACTCCCTCCCCGGCCACCCTTGCACAACAGGCCTCCTCCTCCACAGTCACTGGAAGGCCTCCGCCAAATGCATTACCACCGCAATGACTATGACAAGTCCCCCATCAAACCCAAGATGTGGAGCGAGTCATCCTTGGATGAACCCTATGAGAAGGTCAAGAAACGCTCCTCACACAGTCATTCCAGGTGAGCCAGCTATCTTGAAGCTCCAGCACAGAGATATCCTCTGCTTTCAGGAGGGACGGGTGTGAGCCCTTTCAAAATTTAGAAAGTCATCCCTTACCAAAAGGAGACTTTTAGGTGTTTTGGTCTATAGGCATCTCATAAAAATAAGCTGCAGCCACATGACTGCTGCTTGGTATTTCCGTGTTTCTTTAAAAAACGTTTAGAAAGGAAGGATGGTGGATCATCTAAGGGCTTTGACAGGGCTTGGCCTTGACCTCCGGCTACTGCAGAAGCACAAGCTCTGGGATGCAGCTGAGAGCAGCAGCTGACCCAACTCCTGCTGACCCCCACAAGATCACAGGCACGTGCCTGAGATCTGGAAAGAGGCGTGGGAGCCCCTTCCCCAAATTCCTGCCCAGGAACTGAAGCAGGGTGTTTGCTCTGCAGCAGTCACAAACGGTTCCCCAGCACCGGGAGCTGTGCCGAGGCAGGAGGGAGCAGCTCGCTGCAGAACAGCCCCATCCGGAGCCTTCCCCACTGGAACTCCCAGTCCAGCATGCCATCGACGCCCGATCTACGGGTACGCAGTCCACACTACGTCCATTCCACACGGTAAGTCTTCCCGGCTCCGGTCTCACCTTGCTTACCCTGAAATAAATATTCTGTGCTTTATCCTTCCCCTAGGATATGAATTAATTCCCAGTTCAGGGAAGGACACAAACCAGTCCTATTCACATACGAAGCTCATGTACTGTTGCCAGTAGGGAATCTCTCCTGAACTGAGATCTTGAAATCACTTCAGATAAACATGATCCTGCCCCTCATCTCTCCCTCAAAGTAATCAAGCTTTTCTTCCACTGGGACCTTTCATCTCAGGGACTATTTATAGGCGCTACAAACCCCATGCCACTTTTAAAAGGGATGTGGTGCTACTGCTAAATTCTGCGCTAAATTCCTCCATGGATCCAGCTGGAGAGAACACATCATTTCCTTGTCTGATGCAAAATGTTGGGTAGTGTTAATTCTCATAGATAAAGTGTTTGCACATGTGTGATCTTATGTGGAGAGACAGCCTGTATAAAGCAATCCACCTGGGGATCCAGGTGGCAGTGAAATAAGCCCAGGGTTGACAAAGGAAAGAGCTGAAGTGTGTAAGGGATGTGATTTGATGTGTGTGGCCCAATTTGACTCTAATTTTCAGCAGGATTTCTACAAACCTTTCAGCTTCATTGCTACTTTGCTCTTGTGGCAAACTCCATGGACACTGCAGGAAGCAGAGCTGAGCCGAAGCTGTGTGCTGTTAGGTATCCTGCCCTAAGGGGTAGTGCTAACATCATTTAGCTCAGCATAAATCAAGAGTCATGCCAACACATCTGACTTGGGCAGAGACTATATAAGGCATTAAGGCCCTGGGTTAAGTTCGTTACAAGTTTTTGGCTGGGAGTACCTTTCAAGAGTGCAATGTTTGTTAACACTGGAGCCGAGCAGCGTGAGAAACTAGCCTGGCACAGTGCTCGAGAAGTGGCCTTGACTGGGTAGGGGCCATTTGGGTGTTTGAAACAACCATTGCTCAGTTGGTGGCTCATTCATGAGCTGTGTGCCCTGACCTTGGCTGTCCGTCATGCGGCTGTGTGACTGATCACAGGGTGTTCCTGCTCCTTGAATGGACGGTTGAAGCTCTCTGAACAACCGGGGTGAATAGAGACCACCCAGACTTGGCTGTGAATCGAGCCTTGTAAACTTGCGATTCAGAGTGCTTGCCTGAAGGGCTGTCACCCACTGACAGTCTTAACACACGCTACCCGTGGCTGGGCCCCAGTAAAAACTAGCTGCTTGACAGAGGTGAATTTTTCAAAGGCCAGTGGAGAAATCGCTGCATTCTGGGCTAAGTACAGGCAGTCTGTCTGTCTGTCTCACAGCAGGTGGATTGTACCTGTGCAGAGCATTCACAAGCCACTTGCAAGGGAATCCCACCACCTTTGAGGCTAAGGTCTCAGGATTTGCATAGCTGGAGCAAGGTGAACCTGGTACCACAGGGATGGTGCTGATTCAAACAGCTCTGCCACAGGGCCACACCAGCAAAGCCGGGGCTTGAGGTCTCCAGGTTTTGCCCTTCAGACTGGGTCTTTTCCAGGGTGGCAAGCCACAGAGGAATTGGGCTGGGCAAGGGTTTGTGTCCCACATGGTGCTGCAGACTGAACTCCACCACCAAGGAGACTGGAGAGGAACAGGAATAGGACCTAATCACCCCAAACCTTACAGCAGGGAAGCAGGTTGCTTTGCAGGCAGCAGCCCCATGCAGTGCTGGAGGGGTCCAGGTTTTCAGTGCCTCAGATTCCTTTGCCTGTGAAGCTGGCTTTGTGTGCAGGGGATGGGGAGTGCTTCGTCCTGTTGACTTACCAGCCTGGATTTTTTTCCTGGTACTTGCAGGTCAGTAGACATCAGCCCAACCAGACTGCACAGCTTAGCTCAGCACTTTAGACACCGGAGCTCCAGTTTGGAGTCACAAGGCAAGCTCCTCGGCTCAGAAAATGAGACGGGGAGTCCTGATTTCTACACCCCAAGGACTCGTAGCAGTAACGGCTCTGACCCCATGGACGACTGCTCTTCCTGCACCAGCCATTCCAGCTCTGAGCACTACTACCCTGCTCAGATGAACCCCAACTACTCCACCCTGGCAGAGGATTCCCCATCGAAAGCCAGAGAGCGGCAGAGGCAAAGGCACAAATCAGCGGGCAACCTGGTCTCTTCCAATTCAGGGAGTATGCCCAACCTGGCTGCAAGGAACGGGACGGGGCACCACCGCGTCTACCTGCACAGCCAGAGCCAGCCCTCCTCCCAGTACAGGATCAAAGAGTATCCCCTGTACATCGAGGGCAGCTCCACACCTGTGGTGGTGCGGAGCCTGGAGAACGACCAGGAGGGACACTACAGCGTGAAAGCACAATTCAAAACCTCCAACTCCTACACAGCGGGGGGGATGTTTAAGGAGAACTGGCACGGGGATGAAGTGGACTCGGTCAGGCTCACCCCCTCCCGCTCCCAAATCATAAGGACTCCATCTCTGGGCAGGGAGGGCCATGAGAAAGGCTCGGGTAGGACTGCCGTGTCGGACGAGCTGCGGCTCTGGTACCAGCGGTCCACGGCCTCCCACAAGGAGCACAGCCGCCTCTCGCACACGAGCTCCACTTCCTCAGACAGCAGCTCCCAGTACAGCACATCTTCGCAAAGCACCTTTGTGGCGCACAGCCGGGTCACGAGAATGCCTCAGATGTGTAAAGCAACATCAGGTGAGAGATGGTCCCAGGTAAAGGGGCAGGAGGGATGGGGGCTTCATGCAGCCCGGCTTCATGACGGGTGCTGCACCCCAGTGGAGAGCAGTGCCAGACCATAGCATGTTATCTGGCCTTCACATGCTGCTCACCAAGCCTGTAGGCGTAACTCTGGGGGGCAAGCCTTGTCCAAGACACTCACTGGGTGAGAATTTTTTTCCATGGAAATCATCACTCTGCAATGATGGGCTCGAAAGACGGGGAGGGACTGAAGCCCTGTTGTTGCCTCAGAGTGCAGTTGGGTTTTGGGTGATAGCACTAGGGGCCAAACGTGGAGAAACCATGGGGGAGTCACTCTTAGTAATCACAGCAAGGGAGCAATGAAGCAAGTGGGGGCTGAGCACAGACTAAGAGAATGCATGTCCTCAGTGAAACACTAAAAGCATGAGAAAGGTTAAGTGGGGAGCATCCCAGCCCCTCCACCCCCCACAAAAATGTTTGAGCGATGACATCTTTGTGGAGTGCTGAGACTTGGTTTTCCCATGCAGTTCCAGTAGCTGTGCTGATAATATCCTGAAATTCAGAGGCTTAAGTTTGTGCAGTATTTTGCCTCTCTGTCATGTACAGAGCTTTGCATTCCTCTGTGTTGTTAATATTAAATGGTAAGAAAACAGTCAAATTCATTACACTGAATGTTTAATGTGTTATGAAATAGTCCAAGGTTAAATATTTACTGGCCATCAGTCACCACTAGACAAGCCAGTTTACATAGATCAAGGATTTGCTAAAAACCTGAATCCAGCCCCACACGGACAGGATTGCTGGCTAATCAGAGTTTGCACCGTGCCCATCCCCACCCCTCCACATGCACCAGCCTTGGCGTGGGAGATACCATTGCTCCGGCCTCACTCGCCACAGGGTCTCAGGGCCTCCCCGAGCAGACCAGTGCATTGTACACCCGTGCTGGCCGTTGGCCTTCTGACATCCCAGCATGGCACCTGGTCCACAGTGACCACTACGCTGACACCAGTGCTGCTCTGTACTTGCTGCCAACTCCACCGTGGAGTCAGAGAGGCAGTTTGACACCAGGCTCCATAAGGGCCATCAACAGCTGCCCAAGAAGAGGCTGATTAATGTGTGATGCCAACGCTTGTAGGAGGCCCAGATGTGGACCATGACAAAATTGAGTAGCTGCTGGAACCATCCTGTGTCTCCATATAAAAATCTGTGATTAATGGGCATTTCTGTTCCACCCAGCAACAGAAAATGCTTGAACACTGTAAAACTTTGCCTACCTTAGCTTTGGAAACCATACCAGTTCAGTTAGGTAATTGAGAATGGAAAATGGTGGGGTTGCGGGAAGAACACATAAAAACTGCTGTCAATCAGCCCATTCCCCCACCTAGCTGGGTCTTTAAATCTAAATGTGGTATCTGGGCAGCACAGTGGTAAGGGCTCACTAATGACAGCTTGTGGTGACCAGTTGGCAGCATAGATTGGTTCTGCGTTCAGAGTCAGTTCCCAGTTACAGCTGTGGGAGGATACTGATCTCGGGGGCTGTTGGCTCTGAGAAGCAGATTAAAATTTGATTTTCCCTTGAAGTGTCATTTAGCAGTAGCTAAAGAATGTAACAGCACAGGTGGGGATAACAGGTAGAAACATCCATCATTTTAACTGAGTAGCCCTAGCTGATAGGTCTGTTAGACTTCACACTGTCCTTCAAAGAGGGTCATACTTCTAGGCATGTATTAAATTTGGAGGGTCAACACTGTGTGGACTTGAGGGAGAGGAAAGATCAGCCAGATGGATTTCTTAGCTAGACTCTCACTGGAGAAAATCCCCCAGGAACCACTGCCAGCTAGTTTAGTTCATCTTGCTCCTGTCTTCATTGAAGTAAGATAAGCCTTCCTCCAGTCCCATAGTAACAGGGTCAGCAAAGCCCAACATCAATTTATTACAGATGCACAGTGAAAGGTAGTTGTAGCTTTTGAAATCTTCAGAGCTGTCTTCCTCCTTTGCACATGAAGCAGCGTACTTGTCCAGACTCTCGCCACTGCCAGCTCTGGCTCCTAGGGACACAGAGCATCTCCCACCACCCCCAGAAGCGGGAGGCTGAGCCCAACAGGCTGGGTTCCTCCAGTTCAGGTCCTGTGGAGATGCACAGCCAGGCCCTGCCAGTCCAGGCAGCAGCAAAACCAATTAGCTTTCATGATGGGAGAGGTGCGGCGTTTCCCAGGCAGACTCGGGAGCGTCCAGGTGGTTGTATTCAGCTGGAGGCTGGGCTGAAACAAAACATTCCTTCAGAGCTGAGGACAGATCTGGCCTGTGACACGCAGCAGTGTCAGCAGTAGGCTGGCTGCTCCCGTGCTGCGTTAGGGCACAGCCATCCAGGAAAAGGATGAGGTCCGACTCCCAGGCTGCGTTTACCCACGGCCGGACAAGTTCCTGCTGGTCTGACAAGCTGATGCTTCTGAACCACCCTGACCCTTGTGCCCTCACCTCACCGGTTATTTTTCTCCACCCTTTGGTTGTTTTTCAGCTGCCTTACCTCACAGCCAGAGGAGTTCAACACCATCGAGTGAACTAGCAGCTACGCCACCGGGCAGTCCCCACCACATTCTCGCATGGCAGACTGGGTGAGTGTGGGATTGGGTTAGAGAATTCACCTCGCTCAGTACCAGTGAGAAAAACCTCCCTGCACACAAGCAAAGGGAGAGCACAAGTGTGGGGAACGTTTTCCAGGTATTTCACAGCCTAAACCCGCACAGAGCATTTCCAGCCTCCCACCCGTGCTCTCGTAGCGGTGGAGGTCTAGTTCAGGCTGACCGAGGCATGGCTGCGCTATCCGCACCCAGCAGCACTACTCCAAGCAGCATCCCAGATCCACAGGGAAAGAAGCCTTGCAGGTTCTTCCCACTTGGACAGTCTCCTTCCTCCAGTTTTCCGTAGGTCGAAAGAGCTGATCTTTTTTTTAGCAACCATCATGCTGGCTGTCCAGACCAAGGAGATCTTTGTTGTAAAGGCAAGGTTAGGTGCCTGCCATATTTGTGTGTGCAGCAATGACATTCTTCTGCTAGGTTTTCCCTAGCGATGCGTCTTAATGACTATTAAGTGCATCTTTTTTCAGCTACCACTAATTTAACATGCTTCGCCAAAACATGAGTGAGTCATTACATGCAGGTAGCCATTACTCATGTAAATATAGTAATTGGATTCTTCAGCACCTCTTTGTGAGGCAGGGAGTTCCAGGAGTAAACAAAAAGCCTTTTGCAAGCTCCCATGGGTATTCTCTAGCAATCTCCTGTAATTCTGTCCTGCCACATGAAATAAAGATCATTTCCAGATCCTGTCTAACTCAGCACATCCCAGATTTTTGCATCTAAATTGAGTTTGGTGAGATCAGCTAGAAAGTTTCAGACTACAGTCCTCAAAATACCACAGGCCCTAGAGGAGAAAAACAAATATGCACCCCTGAGTTGGGAATTGGGACCGGTAACTTTGCAAACATTTTGCTGTGCAGCCACTGGAAACTCTCATGCTTTTTAATTTCTTCTGGTCACCTGTGACCACATTTGACCTCTGGTTTTACTCCAGCACTGCTCATGACTGCACTTTAAAATGGAGACGAGGAGAACCATAACCACAACCCCCTTAGGCCTACCTTGGATTTTAAATTCACACTTTTGACATCCAGCCTCACAATGGTCTTTGCATGTGCTTCCAGCTTTCGAACAGGTGAATTTTCCTGGTCCCATTTCACAAAAAGTCAAGGGATTGCAAGATAGATAGGCAAAATGGCAGCTATCTTTACTGTACGCTGAAATTTCCACTATTAAGGGTTTGAGTCCAGACTCAAATCTTAGTATCAGTCTCCCAACCCAATCCTAATCCTGTAAATATCTCCATGATGATCAGAAGTAAAACTGGTGAGCAGCCAGCTGAGAAATCTGTTTGGAAAATCCCCACTTTTCTTATGTTTCCATTCAAGAAAACTCCCGCACCCTGTCTCTCATGGCAAAAATGCATCAAGCCAGATTCTCAGCTGGTGAAAGTGAAGTTGCCTAGATTTATATCTTAGGCCCTGCACCAACAACCAGTGCAAAAAGAATTGGAGACAAATCAGCACTTATTTCATGCCTGAGCATAACACCCAAGGCGTATGTATAAATAGAGCAAGAGCAGATAAAAGTTTGCCATCAGATGCACAACACAAACTTCCCCCCTGCAGGAGCAGGCTGCACCCTCCCAGCACAACTCAAAAGATTGACGGTTCTCCCCAACATGTTTTTGTGTCACTAACTTTTTCTAAAGATGATTCACCAACTTGTTTCCCCACTGGATTAATAAGCTCGTAACAATGTCTGTGTCACTTCTTTTCTTTAACATTTCCTCTCTCCTCTTTCCTCCTTTTTCGCTCTCCTTTGTTCAGAGAAGCAACAGACAACTCACCCACTATGGATGAGTCTCAGTCTCCAACCCACCAAAGTACTGATGAATAGAGGTATAGTAAGGGAATGTTTTGTTCTTTCATCCTTCTGCCTTATAGTCCGTGAACACAGTGTGAATAACTGGCATCCCGCTGTCCCAGAGGAGCAGCCCTTTTAATTCTGTGCCTGTTTGTTTGGCAACAAGGCTTCCCTCAGCTCTTGGAAGAACAACTTGAAAGCATCTCGAAGCCCTCTCTGTGCCTCTTCAGCAAGTTTGTGGCTGTGGCACTTCCCCTGTGAAAAAGGACTTGGGGCCAGCCCTCTGCATTCGTGCAGAGGTTGAACGGGCACAGAGAGCAGGCGGTAGCGGCAAATTTGTGGCTGGGGACGTTTCAAAGCAGTGTGGGCACAGCGCCGCGGGGAGAGTCTGGGAGCAGCGTGGCGGGGTGACAAGTTTGGGTAAACGGGGGCCTCAGAGGACCTGGACTGAGCTCCCGGCAGCGCTCCAGCCATGGCACCGAGCACCCCTTTCTCCTCCTTCCCTACCGCAGAGCAGAGCTGTGAAGCAGAGGCTGTTAGCAGCAGTGAGGTTTCATGGAACGAGGAGCAACCCTGGCCCTGTTCCTGTGGGAAGACAGAGGGGGAAGGGTGGAGGGATCACAAAAAACCCTCAGAGTATTTCTATTTTAATTAAACTGCTGTCGCTGTCTGACACTCTCATCTGAATCTACAACCATTCACAGCTGGCATCTGTCAAGTATTTCACGCCCAGCTTTCTAGAGCTAACCCATAAACCTCCGTACTGCAGCACAGAGCTGGGAGAGAAAGGCTCTTTAACATGCAGATGCCGATGCCCTTGCTCAGGTTCCTCCCCGACACCGTCCCAGGGAAGCCAGGTGGAAAACGGGGCAGAGGAAGCAGGAACTGCAGGACTGCATCAGGTGTGAGATCGGTCCTACAGGGCGGGGAGGGAGCCAAGGAAGGAGTAGGAGTCCCACACTAAACAGACAGAAAATGCATCTCCCACTTTTGGCCTCAAAACAGTCTCTAGTTTGGAAGCCGGTTAAAATCAAAGCCTGAGGGAGAGACACCAATTCTGAACATTACTATGCAGATACAGCAGTCACTTTTCAAAATATCAACAAGATTGACCTCAGTGTTTTCTTCTGGCAAGGAGCTCTGCAGGCTAAGCCAGGAGCCGACCCTGATCAGAGCCTTAAGATAAATAGCAAAGAAAATTCTCATAAATGTTCTTATCTGCTCTGTGCAAGCAGACAAAAAGCCATGCAGCAAAAGAAGCAGTAGCTTGTCAAGTGAGGTGCCACGAGATGAGGACTAGGCTACCTATGACAAAACACAGTCTTTTCCACGTTGGACCTCGCACCCTCTCACTAGTCGCTTCCTAGCTCATCCCTGGGAAGTCACGTAATGCTGGGATTGCCAGGTGATGCACGAGCCCAAGTGCTACAGGAAAGCACCACCACCTTCCTCCTTCCATGGTCCCACTAGGTACTACAGCCTATGGCCAGGAGGGCTGCTCCGCAGCCTTGCTTTCTGGAGAGCATTCTACTAAAAGTCTCTTTACCCCAGCTTACTACCAGGCAGGAAAGCAAGACCGAGGCTGTTAGGCAGGGCAGAGCACTGCTGCTGTGCCTGGGGAGGGAAGAGGCCGCACACGGAGAAAGCGGGGGCAGCGGCGGTACTATGGGTGGTGGGATGGACACAGCTGGTGGGGCTTGGCCCTCCAGCAGCCGCTTGGCTCTCTTGTAGCGCATCCCACCAGCAGCAGGCTGAAAGCACAGCAGTTCTACCCATTGCCATTCTGGCATCCGAAACTTGGGGCACCCCGGCTGCAGAGAGGCTGCTGGACCTCAGCTCTCTCCTGCCTCCTCTCACCAGCCAGGTTGCTGGGGCGAAAGGGACTGCCGGGCAAGAGCAAACTGGGTCAAAGCAGGGTCCTCTGTGCTGAGCCCAGCCCAAATGTCAGCTCTGGGGGTACCTGCAGAGTGCAGCGGGGTCTGTGAATATCCTGCGTTCCTTCCCGCCTGTAATACGATGTTTTATGCCCATGGCTGAACTTTCCAGGAGCCCTTGTTGTCCTAACGACGTTTCCTTTCTCCTGCAGGAGCTACAACGATAGCTGTTTCCTGGATTCTCCCCTCTATCCAGAATTAGCAGATGTCCAGTGGTATGGGCAGGAAAAAGCCAAGCCTGGGACTCTAGTGTGAACCCCTGACCTCAAGTTAAATCACATCAATGCCATTCTGAGATCACCTCACTGCCTCTCATTTGCCTTACCCAGATGCACTGTCACCCAGCACCAGCTTCAACTCTAAGCACTTTCTCACGATGCAATTCAAGACGACATTTACAGAACAGTGGCCCTGAGACATCCACCGCGACAGCGACGGACGGCAGCGCACCCCATTGCCAGACTGGTGCACATCCCTCCCACGGCCCGCAGGGCAGCGGGTGCAGATGAGCAGCCATCTTAATAGTCAGCAATTTAAAAATTGATTTTCCTTTGAAACAACGGAAGCCCTTCAAGGCTTACAGCAAACCTTACTGTTCTGCAGCATGTAACAGCAGTAAGATTTCCATGATGTGCGATCTGAAGCCAATGGAGCATTAGTTTAAAGGGGGGGGGGGGGTGTAAAATGGGACAGAGGCTGAGAAATGGATCTCATAGTCCTGAAAGTGCATCTGTTATGAAACAGTAAAATCCTATCACTTCAAGGATGTGTCAGAGTCTCGCAATCAGACCTGCACTGCCAAGGATCGCCACACCGACATCGGCAGGATGAGTTTGCTCAGCAAGTTCTAGCTACAAAAACATCGCTCTCATTTAACTCGATGGCAGACAACCACCTCCTGTAAAATGGCTCTTCCTTCTTCGCTTTGAGCCCACCTACATGCAAGTAAAATAACCCAATGTGCTGAAGCCACACTGGAGGTCTGGGCTGGTATCACAGCATCGCTGTCTACAAGCTACTATTAAACTGGACAAACAAGGTTTACAAAGGCATTATCTAAAGCAGAGGCAAGTACTGCTACTCACAGCATCTCTGTGGCTGGCACAGGTTGCACACCAATACATAGAGAGGTTGGGGTTGCGTTGGTGGTTTTTTAATGCTCTGATGAAGATAAAAATTGCCAAAAAAACCTTTCTACAAACCGATACGGCCAATAAATTCCAATCGATTTCTGCACAAAGCGTTAACATGAAATCAAAGGCAAAGCACATCGCAGTCTAATTGACACGGTAAAGCTGCATTAACATATCTCTTCCACTCATCTTCCCTCCTTTAGCACCAGTGTAGCAAAGGGCTCGTCACCCGGTGTACTGCTGTGTGGGAGAACCGGTCTGTCGGGAAGAGGAAAGGCTCCGCAGCGGGGTTGAACAACCAGCAGACTAGGCAAATTTTCCCATTGCAAGAAGCGACCACAAGAAAGAGAAGCAACTAAATTAGGTGTTGGACACAAGCGAGAGCTGCCTGCTGATACCAAAAGGAATCGGACGAGAGCGTCATGGAAGGAGCTGCAAGTTTACACATACTTTTGAGCAATGCTTTATACATGTCAAGCCATGGAACTTTAAAAGGCCTCAAAGACACTTTTGTAACGAACAAGTGCACAATCTAGGTGGGTGTTGAAGCTGGCACGTCTAGTCTTCATTGCGGTGCTATGCTGTTTTTATTGCCACTAGATGGGGGGAGGTACCCGGCCTTCCCCCGTTTGTGCGTGCAAATGATGATTTCCTATGGGAAAGGCATTAAAAGAAACGGCTGGAGGGGGTTACTTTGTGAAAAGCAGAAACTGAAGTTAGCTTTAGTTTAAGAAAAAAAAGAAAATAAAAAGTGCGAGTGTGCGTGCGCGTGTGTGTGTGTTCCAAGAATAACAATAGCGTCTACCAGACAAAGTAGGGCGAAACGTTTAAAATTAAACACCACGACTTGGGGGGCTGCCACACCTTTTTGCATTAAGATTGCTGGAAAACTGCATTCCAGGCATTAAAAGAGAATGGGTTCTTTGTCGTTAGGCTTGGAAAGATGATGGGGTTTCTGACAATTAACGCAAGCTGCTCATGCAAATACCTTTCTGCGACATGTATTAGAAATGTCTGCTTCCGTTCTCTGCGCGTGCCTGCTGCGCTGCTGTCCCCCATCGCCGGTAAGGCAGGGAGGTGGCCTTGCAGGGACGAGGACAGCCACGGGCAGAAAGGCTGCCGTTTGTCCAGGGAAATCCACGGCGGAGCCAGGAGGGAAACTTCCATGTTCACACGCGAGGCATAAATTAACTATCCCTCTTAAAAAAAAAAAACAAAAACAAAAACGCACACTTTTTTATGCTAGCAAGTGTTTTTTAAAGGAAGCCATGCAAGCCTCGTGCTTCTGGACCTCCGCAGGGAATCGCCACAGAGTACAACCCCTTTCGACAGTAACTGAAGCCTCGTAACCGCTTGCTGGAAGAACAGACAGCGGTGAGATTGCACCCTTTATCTAGGCTTACCATCTCTTTGTGCTTTGGGGTCTTTAACACGGGAATTATTTCAAGCTCCTAATTGGATTTTTAGCTGGATAAGAGATAGTACTGATTAGTGACATTTACTGATAAGATTTGGTAGCTAAAGTGAAAGGATTAAATAAGGACCAAATTAAGCAGCGGCAAGTAATTTAGCCCATGGATTTTTAGGGGCTCTGAGCAACTGTCTGTTTTCTTTTTAATTTCCCTAGTAAGTGGTTTTGGGTTGGGTTTTTTTTTTCTCTGTGTACCTTCTTTTAATTAAAAAGAATTCAACAACAGCGGCACTATGAGGCCTCTGGGCACTACAGGAAGAAACGTTAATTCCTCCAAGACCAGATCTGCAGTTTTGCAGCAAAGGTTAAAAGGTGGCAGCCCTGACTTTAGGGAAAAAAAAAATAAAATGAAATATGGTTAGCCTGAATTGCAGACAGGCTGGAGTAGAGAAAAAGCCTCTTAGAAACGGATTGAGTTTTGCTTTGTGTTCTGCTTTTCTGTTTTGCAATCAAGGCACACGTGAGCAGCCAGTCTGGTAGTAAAGACAGATTAAGTAAAACAGGTTTTACTGTTTAGCTCAATTCAATTAAAACACAAATGTACATAAAATGTTAATCATAGGAGATTAACATATTTAAGTATAACGCGGAGGGGTATATACATAGCTATTATATACAAGCACTTGACTACCAACTTAACCCCTCCTTTACTTTTTTATTTTTCAAGGCTCCATCTGACATAAAGCCACAATTGCGTTCTTAGTCTACGTGTCCGGCGCTCCCTCTGTTCAGGCAGGAGCCGGGTGTACGGTCTGTGCATCGGGCCGTGCCGGGAGGCAGGGTTTATTTTTAAATGATATTATATGCAGTCGAGTGTTGAAAATGTTGAAACAGTCCAATTTGTTTTCACTCTGTATTAGTTTTAGTTTCAGGCATAGCCGATCCCCATTCAGGTGCTATCAGATGACCAGTTACTGCTTAGTTAACTAGATGTAAAGTTTTACATATATATTAATGTCAATAGTTTTATTACAAGTTGTGTAAAATGGACTCTCTAGTTTAAAAAAAGAAAAAAAAAAAGAAGAAAAAAATTAGGTCTCTCCTGAAATTGATTTTAGAGCATGGAAAATGATTTTACTGGATTCTGTTCAACTGTAATCAAGGAAAAAATATGTATGTTGTAGAAAAAGTTGCAGAATTAAAAAAAGATCTGCTTTTAATTTATTCTTTTTGTATTAAGAATTTGTATAGTTACCTTTACATTTTGCAAAACGGTGTTGTCAACACTTCCTTATTAAAGCATTTTCAAAATGAAACCTCGCAGTGGTCTTTCCAGGAGGGCCTGGGACGTCCTTACCCTGGCGACCGCACCACCGCCTCTGCCAGACGCTCGGTCCAGATGTGCGCGCAGCTGGCCGGGGTTTCCGGGAGGGACCCGCTCCTTTGCTGTCGGGGGCCCTGACTGCAGGGAACGCTGGGCATTCCCCCCAAACAGCCTGTCCTTCAGCGATCCCCGGCGCTCAGCAGATCCCTGCTCGTTCCATCGCGCCATCGCTGGAGGGCTCGGGAGGTGTCTTGGGCAGCGAGAAACTGCGCGACTGACCTCCCGCCGCAGCAGGAAACAAAGTCCCAAAAATAGTATTTACTTCTAACGCACCTAACGAAGTAACTAGAATTAACGCTCGCTTATACGAATCGGCTGCTCAGGAGCCAGGAGGCTCTTCGCAGCAATAGCCGGGTCTGCAGGACAGGCCCAAGCGCCAGCACGCTCACCCCGCCTGCTCCTTGGGTTAAGTTCTGAAGAAACCCCCGTCCCCCCGGTTTAATCTTCCCCCCGGGGAAGAACCCACCCCGACAGATACTGCTCTAGCTCAGGAGGGGCCTTCCCCGGCAGCCCGGGGTTAGGGATACCGGCTACTATCACGATCTCCCCCGCCGTGGGCAGCGGTGACCCCCGCAGCCGCCCAGCACCCCCTCCACAACGCCGGCAGTTTGGAACAGCCACGCGCTCTCCCCATGGACCTGTCCACATTTCTCAGCGCCCAGCGCAGTTGCTTCCCATTCTTTCCATTTAATCCCACTGTCCAGGGAGCTCACTTTCACCCGGGCATCTCTTGTACCACCCACCCCATCCCCACCACCACCCAAGCCACAGGGAACCACCAGTGGCACCAACCCAGAGCCAGGCAGCCACCCCCACCATCACCCAGCATCGCTGCCTGGGGGACAATCTTGCGTAGTAAATGCCCGAAAGCGTTTGGGATGGGACAAAACGCCAACGATTAAATTTTTCAGCCACCCCCCTAACTCTGGGACTTTGGCTCAGATTTATTGCCGGTGGCTCCGATGCTGCTGCAGGCACCTCTTCAACCTCTACAGCACATGAGGAGCCAACAGCCCGCTCCAGATCCCGTACCAGCACCGACACCCCCGCGCCAGCCTTCGTGGAGGGCACCACGCACCCACCCCCCGGGGCTGGGAGTTGGGGGGGTCTCCTCCCCCCCAGAGGGGTGAAGCCAGTTACATCTCAACCATGGTCCATTCTTTGGGCAAGACTGGATCTATAATGGAGATGGTAACGGCAGCTAGCAGGGGAGGAACCCAGGTCCTCAATCAAAATAAATTTCTCTCACATACATCCACCCTAAGAGCCTTTCCAGCAGTATAGACAAACAGCAAACGAGGAATTAAAGGCATTTAACTACCATCGGGCACGACAGCACCGATGTAAGGCAGATATCACGTACTTCGAGAGCACCACCTCGCACAGCCCCTTCCACTGCCGGGCTGCAACAAACGACCAGGGGCACTACAGTCCAAAAACCGCTCCAGACATCGCTATGGTGAACGCAAGACTTCATCCTAAGGCTACGAGTCTTTGGATTCAGCGGAGTTATTTCCGCCTAATGCAAGAATTATCAGAAATAAACATCTGGAGAAGCCCAGAGGAAAAAGTCTAAATTGCTAAACTGAAACATACCCTCCCCACAAAAACCATCAAGCAGTGTGACAGCTGCGCCACACCCACACATCCCTAAACTAGACTCCGGTGGGTTTTGGATTTTTTTTGGCTAAAAGGCATTATTAACTATTTGATCACGGTCTGGTAGCTGTAATTTGGGGCCATCCAGCTGCAAAGAGCCTCCAACTGATGATGAAAAGCAGCTGCCGTAACAGTGTCCCCCCCAGCTTGCGATCCCCCGAGGACCGAAGCGGGCTCTCACGTGCCGGACAGCTGGAAACTCTTACACAGATATGCCGTGAGAAAGTACTTTTCAGTTCCTCGGTTCCCTGTGCAGTGCCATTCCACGAATTGCAAGGGGATAAAGTTCTTCCGTCATGGGATTCATTCAAGCAAGGCAGCTGTATTTCAGGGACTGTCAGCAAGGAGGCACATTGCTTAAATTACGTTCTTTAAAACCTGATCAGACTAAAACATTCCAAGCCCAAATTTACGTCCCTACAGGAGGCGCATCCCCACTCAAACCAGTACTCAGGGTACCATTAAAACTCTCCTCAATAATTATCTCTGAAGTGGGAGGGAAAAAAAAAAATCTATCTAATACTATTACAGATGCCCTAAGGAATCCAGTTCCCTCTAATGCAGATGTTACAGTGCTCCTTAAACCATCCCCTGGCTACTCACTTGCTACACTTTCCAGGGAAATAATAGCCCCTCTAGATGAGGGACAATATTGTCCCTCAATTATTTAAAGAGGTCAAAACTAAGGTCAGGACAAAGATTTAGAAAGAGCTCAGGAAATCATCTGGGTGGGGAGAGGGATAAAGTTGCGGTGTTATAAATATTTCCTGTTGTAATAATGCCTCCGAAGAATATCTGTATAGAGCACTGCACAAAAATCACCAGACACCACCGTTAATGAAACTCTTCCGTGCTCTTGACATCTGCCCAGCCTCTCCCCACAAATCCCCGTCTATTCCCTGCAGGCCCCTCCCCAAGCACCAGTTAGGTCTCGTCAGCCTCATTTTTAGTACTTCTAAACCGTTTAAGCTCTTGGCATTTTCTCTGGGGTCAGACACTCCAGACTGAAAAACTCCTGTGTCCAAAGAGGCACTTCAGAATCCGGAGAGTCTCCAGAAGAACCAGAAGTTCCTCAAGATACTCCTCTGAGCTCACTGCCAGCACAAATGCCGCAGCACCATGTCTCACTGTGCCACGGGACACTGTAAATACCCACGGGAGACAGGTAACTCCTTCGGAAGAGGGCACCGGTTCCCGCTCCACACTTTCAGTCGAGGTGAGGACTCGGACAAACCAACACACTTGAATATTGACACACTACTTCAGCAAGTGTTTCTGCTCACACCGTAGCAGCCCTGCGGCTGTGGCAGCTCAGTGGTTACAAGTCCACAGCTCACGAGTGCCACAGCTATCAGATGACCTCCTGCCTCACGGCAGTGGGATACCAGACTCAAATACCCGCCTGAATCCAACCCCGGGCAGCCAGGACCAGGACCAGAGCCTCCCCTCTCCACTGACTCCGCACGAGAGGCTTCTCCAGGGGCAGAGGAGCGCGCTCCGTATCGGCTCTGCGGGATCTGCGGGGCCAGACGGACGCGAGGTCGTCATTCTCGCAAATGTGGGTAGTGGCGGTTGTTAGCAGCCACTGCAATGATCAACGGCTTGTTTGGAGCTTCGCTGTAGGTTCTAGAAAGGCCTCCTTAAGAGAAGAACCCGTCAGTAGTGTTGCAGAGGTATTGCTGTTCTCGTCATTAAAAAAAGCGCATTATTTCAGCCTAAGACTTTCAACCTGCACCACTAACGAAGTTTCAATATTTCATTGTTTATGCAGAATTAGACATCAAAATTTCTGTGAGTTTCTTCGCCATTCCCAGCCAAGATGCACAACGGTAAAGATTTGTGGCTGCAAGAAGTACTGTCTGTGGTCACGGGAGGTCCTAATTATTTTCTGTGCAACGCCCAGCAGACTGAAATTTTCTCCAGATGTATAAAAATGGGATTTGAAAGCCTCAAGAGCCATACGATTACTTCCCCCAAGCCCAGAAGGTTTATATTAAAACTGTCATTACAAAAAAAAAAAAAAAAAAAAGCCAAATCAGATGCATTCAAGATCAAAAACTCTTTGCACTGAGGGCTGACTGTATTTTTCGAATACATAAACCTTATTTTTTTTCCTCCTGATAAATACCACATGAAAGATTAGCCATTAAAGTCTTCATATTTACAGCAATAACCAAGATTCAGACTCAACTGCTCCCCTCTAATTATCTCCCCACATCAGTCTCCAATGGGAAAGCAGCCAAAAAACTCCACATACATTCCTTGCAGGGCTGAGTCTCACCTAAAGCTCTACGATATGGGAAACAGTTCAGTCCGTACGGTTCCCTGAATAACAAACTGAAATAAAAGCAAGGGTCACGTTCATTGTCCCCTGGTCATTGTCCTGGTCATACCCTCTTCAACACCCCCCCCACCCCCGCTGTATATTGGATGTGTTCAGCGTAAAGCATAGATTTAAAAATAAATCTACATAAATGGGGCCTGTAAAAAGGAAGCTGTAGAAAATCTGCTGCTTTATGCTTTTCCGCAAAGCCCACCCTTGGTTCCTCTTAGTGCTAAAGCACAAACTCTGTCTCTTCAATCCTTTCTGGGTCTTGGAGATCAAAATATGAGTCACGCCTTGGACACTGCAGAGCCTCATAAAGCGTTGTACTCCACACATTTCGATGGGTCTGTTGGGAAGTGCTTCTGGCAAATGGTCATGAGCCTCTTCAGCCCCTAGGAATTAACAAAACAAGGACAATTCTGTAATAAAACTGCAGCTGTCAAACAAACTTAAGAGTCTACAGTATTTTTAAGCTCAACAAGAAGAATTCAAGACAAACAGTTGCTATTTTGGGGTTGGTTTTTTTCTATCTGGTTGTTTTTCCAGTGCTTAAGTTTTATGAATCTTTCTGTCTGCAAAGTGCCAAGTTATATCCAGCATTTGAGCAGTCTGCATAACTGCAGAGACCACAGATTCAGTCCCTCACGACAGATTCATAGCGAAGGATCACAGTAATGCTTTAATTCCTCTTCGCCACTACAGGAGAAAACAACACTACCACAATAAGAGATATTTAAAAAAACCCTGAATATTAAAAGTGATTTTATAGAGCAAAAAGCAATTTCTGACACCAAAACAAGCTGCACAGCTACAGGAAGAATCGAACAATTTCTCTGGAGGAAAGATGTCATTCCTCCCCATGGTGGCACCACACCTGACCTACACCATGGAGGCAAACTGAAGAAGTAATCAAGAAGAAAGGCAGCATGTCAACTTTTCTCTTCTGTTCTTTGAAGGCATCGATTGCCAAAAAACAATATGACAGAAACCCTGTGATTATTTTCTTTCAAGTCAAGTATAAAAGTCTAACAAAGAAGAAAGAAAACTGCCGTGGTGGTAGGGTAATTTAGCAGTGACATTGTACTGCAAGATGGCAGAATCATGTGCCTGTCATTAAGACACTCATCATGAAAGACAGCTCCTCACTGAAGGGAAAAATGATTCAACAGAGGATGCTTTGGCCTTCTCAATGCAGGCAAGTCTGGAAAATATGTCCTAGCACCATAATGACTTCTTGTTTGGGATGTTACAATCCCAGGTTTGTTGTAAAACAGAAACATTTTAGCTTGATGTGACTGCTGGGAGCACAGATAATATTCCATGCTCCAGTTTGAATCAGACTAGCTAAACAAGACCTGATATTTAAAACCAACACATACGTGTTTAAAGCCAACTTTGTCTTCGTGCTTCAGTAAGCTGTGTAATTCAGAAGCACAGATATGAAATTCACAGTGGGAAGATGAACACGAAAATTTCCTTGACCAACAAATGTAACCCCAAAAGCAGATAAGTGACAAAGTGGGGAAAGCATATACACCGTATCTTCCAAAGGGCAGGCTAAGAGAGATCAAACAACACTACAGAGTAGAGACCTTTCTGCTAGAAGAGTGGCAAATGGACACAGATGACCAGTTATTCACCAAAGCTGGAAAAGAAGCATTATAGTCACGTTGAAGCCCACAACAATCTTCCTTTGGAGTCCAAATTCCTTTTTTAACACAGACTAACAACAAAACTGTTTGGTTTAACATAAGCTATTTAATCCATTAATGCTTCCAAGCAAGTATTACACTAACTGGAGCCTGCCTCTGAAGATGCGTAGTCCACATGATGATTTTCACCTCACAAAAGAACTGGTCAAATTTAATTTGTTGGCTCTGTAAGTGTCTGGAGCTCCCTCTGACTTCATGATGATATTTTTGACAGGTTATGATACTAAAAACTACAGCTGAAAAGAAACCAAAGGTTATACTTGTAGCCCCAATACAAAGAGACTCAAGGTAGAAGTTTGCATTTTACAAGCAATCCACTTGCAGACATCTGAAGAAGTTGAAAAGCAACAGGAGTCCTTCTGCCACAGCAGCAAGATCCTGCCGGAAGCTCTGAGCACCACGATGCTGCTCTGGAGGCTTCAGAATTAAGCCAGAAGGTCTTTATCTCAATGAAACCGCAACTGGCAAGAAGCAAATACATTTAACAATACAAGGAGAGAAGATTTGTTTCCTCAGACCCATCCAGCCATTATGCTAAAACATCAGAGAAGAAAAAAACCACTGCTATTAATTCCACAAACAACAGAAGTCCATGACGTGAGTATCAATATGCATAGGAGGAATTGGACCTGGAATTTTGAGCCCACACTGTTAAAGAAACACATTTGGAAAATGAATGCATTTATCTAGTTGCAGAAATAGTCAGAAGGACTGTATTTCACGGTATAAAATTCCACACGTGATGTTAAAACCAGGAGTTAAACAGCAAGGGAACTTAGGACAATAAAGCACGCCTTCACAGCTGCTTTGGTGCTCATACAGGATCACAATAGTCAAGACGTAGAAAAACCCAAGAGACTCCATTCCTAGCCCAGCACTTAAGAGCCTTCGGGTCCAGGATGAGCAACCTAGTAAATGTATGTTATGCTTGACCCAAACTAAGCCAACTGTCCATTTCTAGGACCTTTTTAGGACATCACCTGTAACTATGAAACCAGTCATTTCTCAAAGATCCCCTAACTTCAAAAGCAAATCTGTTGGGATTTCCAAAGCTAACATTACCTGAATATACTTCCTTTGAGTTTCATCATTGAGAACGTGGGCTACGTGCTTGGAGAAAATCTTTTCACGACCTGTTCGAGCGTGGATGCCAACCATAGTGACCCCAATAGGCCAGGGAGCATTTCCAATAGCCATCTGAAGATAGGCATCGTTTGCCTGAAGGAATACAGTGCATGCACACTTAGCAAAACAGAAAAGGCATCAGAAAGCTGAGCATTTTTGCATTGCCAGATACAACACCACCACATATTCCAGTCTCTCCAAATCAGGTTTCATTGCACAATATTAACCAATTTTACAACACACCTTCCTAACACGATTTATGTTTATGCTGAAATCTGAGGGAAGCAAGGACTATGGACTTTACCTATAGGGTGATGAAAAAAAGCACTCGATAAGGCAATCTAATATTGACTAAAACTAAATATTACTGGGACTATTTTCAACTCAGCTTTCTCAGGTTCCCATAAGCTCTTCTGCTATAATCACCTTCCACACCCTTGCTGTTTTGGCTGCAGACTAGAACAGGGAGCCTGGCTGTAAGCGCAACCCACTGCAGGCCCATGCTGTGTGTGCAGAACTGAGGTCATCCGGTACACAGGAGTACGCTGGGGCCTGACAGCTCTCAGGGAGAGAAGAGAGCTTCCAAAGAGGCCGAGAACCAGCTCTCTACAAAACTGAGTTAAATAAGCATATTTGTAGCAGTGTTTATGAACAGAGCAGTAGCAGCAGTAAATGAATCTAAAATTTCCTGATCAAGATAGCAGACCCCGTTTCTTAAAATAAAGCTGTAGCAGACAACATCCCTGGGGAAGAACAAGGATAACACTTGAAGGGAAAATGAGTAGAAAGAAAGGGAGAAAGGAAGAGAAGTACAGAGCTTAAAAAAGCCATGACAACTGAGAACCAGGAAGTGAGAGGGACAGACACATACATGCAATTACAGAAGCAACTTCAAGGAGGACTTGGAGCAGGACATTTCACCACTGTTAGCAAGCAGCTACAAGACTCACTGATAAGGAGTTCATTTATCATCTTCCATTTAGAGACTAAACAATGAGAAGTAGCAATCATGACCAGTGGGTGCAGTTTCTTCCCAATTGGCACTGAGCAAACTGAGACGTGAATAATGAACGAGGCGGGGGGTCGCAGACAGAGCTGGGAGTAAACCTGAAGAAGGGACAGGACTTAGCCTTCACCTGCATGAGGCTGAGTCTGAACAGTCTTAGTCAAGTGTCTACTTGCTGACTTAAAGATAGTTTTGTGATGAAACATAGTACGTGAACATGCAATTAAAGACCCTTCCAGGACTGTCACAACAGGGTTAATTAAGGTTGACTGGACAACTTGCATTCTAGCATTTGCCTACTGTCACACGTTGATTTCAAAATTTAAATCTTTTGAGCATTTCATCTAACAAAGCAGTAAGAATTTGTGGCTGACAGTAGTATTCACTAAGCTGCACAAAGCAAAAAAAGCACAGAAGACAACAGCAGGCAGAAATAGACAAGTCTCTTACGAAGCAAAATGGAAAAGGATATGAGTATCTTTAAAAGCACAAGGCTCATTAGCGTAACTAAAAAAACCCCAAAACTTCCAAATATGTACTCAACCCCTCCCCAAATCAGCCTGTGAAGTTTACATAAAGCCAAGCACCTCCTGGAGAGAGGAGCACAGCTGATTAACCCATGAGATATGCCACATTCCCACACACTCACTGCTTGTTTTGGGAAGGCATCAGAAAGGGAATTTCAGCATAATGATGATGACCAAAAGAAAAAAAATGCCCCCAAATAAAACCCCACTATCATACATCCCACACGTTCAGTTCTACTGTCAAATGATTTGGATTAAACTTGCCTTAGGCCTTCTAAAGTTTTTTCAATAACAAAAGCAGGTTTGCTTGCTTACTTGACAAATTATCCCAAGTCCTCACAAGAAGAATAAGAAATACTAGATTTAAAGGCAAAACACAGCTCAATTTCCTCTGCATACACAAGCTGCTTAACCAAATGCTATCGGTATCTGAGTTCCACTTCTGAAGGCAGCTACAAACAAAACCTAACACTGCCTTTGATCTTGTGTGCCAAAGTACTTCTGCCTCCTCCAATAAGCAGACTGTCCAAAAAACTTTTCATTAACTTACCTCAACCTTACCAGGGCAGCTAATGTGAGCATAGCCAAAGAAAGGGACAGTGTCTCATATTCAATAACTCAGTTCACCTCAATTAATTCCTAATTAATCAATCAACACCCTATTACTATCAATTCAATACCCTCATTTAACCTTACGATATCAGGTTACCCATACAGGATTCCTCTGCAACTTAATATAACCATCTTCAGAAAAAAATTCTATTTGTGCTTGCAAAGCTCTGCAGTTTCACCAACCTCAAAAGATCTTCTGACAGGCTGTGGATCAAACACTACCTGGAGCCTAACCTTTAACGGACACGTTTCATTTTTTCTGAATATACGTCATGTGTATTTCCAGCTATGTATCTTCAAAATGCAAAAAAATAGGAAATGTTGAAGTAATAAACTTAATCTATTAGAACCAGACAGCCTGAACATGCTGGGAGAGTGCAAACAAACATACCTTCACATATTCTCTTTGCAGCATGAATTTAATAATATCTGTTATTGATTCTTTGATGTCTGCAGGAAGTGTCTACAGGAGAAGAAGAAGAAAAAAAGAAAAAAAAAAAGACATCTTTACTTCAGAATAGCAGCTCAAGAAAATCATTGTACTCGGCATTTATACAAAGTTTAGCACCTACCCTAGCTTGAGGACTTTAACAAAGGAAAATATCTTTGTTATTTAGATGAAGGATCTGAGAAGCAGGAGAGGTTAAGTGGTTACAGATAGTAGCTAGCGGCAAAGTGCAAAATACAATCCCAATTCTCCATCATGTTTGCAACCTAATGAACAGGTGATACATCAAGCAACACTTGGAAAAGCAGTGGGCAGGCAGAAGAATTCACTGGTCAAGACAAAAAGGTCAGAACTGTGAGTCATGGGCTCTAGACACAGAAACTCTGACCAACTCACTTATCCTTTCTTCTTCAGTGAAGATAACATTACCTTAGGAAATGGCACTAACTCCTGGGTACTTTGAAAGCATAAGTTAAAATAAGTCTTACAGGATAGCGACATTTAAAAGTGATTCACCCTTTTCCGAAGTTTTCTGAAGAGCGGCCTCAGGTATGATTCCGTCTGCTTTTGAGTGGCACTGTTCAGCTTCCCCTGTACTCCCCGTTTCACATAGTCTTCTCTGGCATTCAGCTCCTTAGCCCAAACTCCAAGAAGAAACTACAAGGAACAAGCAAATTTATGTCATAGTGCCATCTAGTGACAACCGCGGCAAAACGGATGGGAACAGTGGTTTAAGCCATCGAGGCAAAATGAGTTTTTCGGAGAAATCCAAATTAAAAAGGCAAGAAGTCTCTTTCAGAGGGATAGGCAAGGAGGGATATGAACAACGCTATCATAAAAAACACACACGCGAAGGAGGAGCACGTATAAAAAAAAGCATGTACAAGGAAACAACAGTGTAGGTATCAGTGCTGGGAGGGAGGAGGGGTACATAAAAAGAGCAGAAATCTAAGTAGAATGCTGATGTTTTGGTGTAACTTTTGAGAAAGAGTGCAAGGAACAGTAAAAATCACAGGGAAAATTCAACACAACAGAAAGCAAACATGTCAAATGTACCTTCTCTCCACCTGGAAAACAATTTTTCAGCTTTCTTTGTCCGACTGCCCCATCCAAACTATATTAAAATGCCAACATATCTGATACCCACAAATGAAAGCTTCAACGCTTGCTGTGACTTCTGATCATCACAATAGTTACACAGGGACCATCTCAAATGAGAGGCAATCCGGGCTTCTTGCCAGGAAACAAGGAAACAGCTTTCTAGCATCCACTTGAATCTGTTTCCTCAGCAAAGCCAGTGGACTTCCTTTAAAATTCTTTTATTTCACGTAACAGTACCAAGTGACATTTCATTTCAGCTTGCACTGTTCCTGGGGAAGGGAGGTGGGGACTCCTTGGAAGTTTTTAATGCCATAGTAGTTAGTACATGGAAGCAACTACATACAACTGCCTCAATTATCATACAGAAATCAAAACCACATTTATTTTCTCTGGAAAAGCAGGACCAGATTTTGAAGAACGCTGCTCTCCAAACAGCTCTTTCCCAGATCTAGCAGAAGTCACTACTGTAACTAACCAAGGCTGTGGAGTGCAAAGCATTTGAAAAATTCCACATCTTAGGCATAATGCACGAGTTTTTCTCTCCAAGCAACTGAAATCGCCCCTTCTATTCACAAAAATGTGTCTCCGCGATAGAAAAAAATATGATACAGCTACAGAATAATTAATCTATTAGAGTTTGTTACCTTCAAAAACTTCGTTATGATGTCCATATCATAGTGATCATCACCCCGTCCTAAGGATTCTCCCAAAGCCTAGAACAGGACAAAAAAGGCAATTATTTCCACATTGTCTAGAAGTTTGCCACCACCACCACCACAGCAGAGCCTGATTCACTGCACCATGAACTGTAGTAAATTCCACCAGTAATCCAAAACACTAGTCAGGAAATGGAATGAAACAGCTATATATGCTACTGAGATTCATTAATTCTGAGATAAGTCATAATTCTGAGATGAATAGAATGAGATTAATTCTATTAAAAAAATTTAAGTCAAAAAGCCAATATGATTATTTCTGAAAAGTCAATGCAACAGTAATTTTTCAGTCATTAACTACTAAATTATCGGCATAATTAGCAGCTGTCTGACAGCACTGTGTTAAGGGGAACTGTGGGTGCACTGAATTTTTTGAGATCCCCAAAGCCATCAATTAACCTAGTTATTTCGTTAAGCTATTTCGATTCCCTCATATACTGGGGCTTTTTACCATTTCATTTAATTGTAACTGTGAAATTGAGGGAACAAACCTTAAAAAACCAAAAACACCACCAAAAAACCCCAACTACCAAAAAGTAGTATGCTCCAGCTTCCTGCCAAAACCTCAAAACTGTTAATACTAACAGCAACTTTTAGAAATATTTTCCAGTAGGTGTAGTTGGATTTATAATCTATTTCCATTGTCCTCACATTTTCAAAGTGAGTTTTATTTTAAAAAAATCTCCTAGATTTGGAATCCAGTTCAGTGTAAGCCTTTATGCTCAAGGGAATGCAGTCAAAGTAGGATAAAATTAAGACTGCAGTGTTTTCAAACTTTTCAGAAAAAGATTACTTTCATGGCTCAAACTAAGCCTGCCCTACTACCCCAAAAAGAGGATATTTTGAGAACTAACAGATCAATAAAATGCAGTCCCATTACAACTGGTATCCATTCTGGTACTACAGTTATTTTAAACCAGAACCTCTGGTACCCTAACAAAAAAACCAAAGGCTATCTTCTAGCAATAATGTATTCGTTTAGGCCTTCTGTTATAAATCAGATTATTTCTTAAACACACTTTTGGAGGGATGTTATGAAGATTAACTCCTGCAAAGCATTTTGAAGATTAAGGGTAAAAGTCTTCAGCTCAAGTTAATGCGCTTTTCAAAACACTACTCTAAAATACCAGGTGCTGAATGTGTTTCACGGCACTCATCCTACACTCACATACACAAATACCATGGTATTCTTTCAGAACATAGTAGCCATTTGCACTGAAGTTTCTGGGACACATCTTCTCTGCAATTCTTGTATCTCTTGTGACCTCTCTACTTGTGACGTCCACTTTTTTTTTGGTCCTGGATGTTTTTATATCAAACATTCTTTTTGTGTGTCCATTTTTCAGAGTCCATCTTTCTTGTACAGTGAAAATTCATTGGTACTAAGCTTATTACCCTCTCAAATACTCATTGGAAAGGCTTTAGAATTTATGACCAGGTAATGTATTTTTATTAAATTCTCTACTTCCAAACTCCCTGCAGAGGGAATCCTAACTGTATCACCTTCCTTGCAGGCAACTCCTGCCCCCTTTTTGATGAGGTGTTGTAAACAAAGACTACTTGACTTTTCACATGTCTACTGTAGGCACCTATGGTGCAACTCAAGTCTTAGAAACCTAAATTGCCTAACAGAGCTTATTTAAGGATACTTCAGAGTGCCTAAGTTAGATGTTGAAAACAAGATAACCTTCTCTAAACAATTCTGAAGCTTTCTCACAACAATATACTACATCTATAATCCCTTAATTAAATTCTACCCATCACATACTTCTAGTTCTTCAATAGTAGTATTCTCCTCATGAACTTTCAAGTCATTCTGCGAGTCATCGTCTCCTGCTTCTTGGCCTCCTACAATTTCGTTCAGATACTGCTGGTCGATCTTATCCAAAGCAGCCTTCAGGTCATTTCTCAGGCCCTAGAAAAGATAAAAAATGACTAATTTACAAAAATAAACTCAAGTAAATAGAAGCAGTTCAGTACTGGCACTGTGAGTGTCCAACTCCTGTTTAAGAAAAGCCAAATTCTGTAAAAACATGCATAAGGGTTTAGCTTTGTTGTCTGAATTTAAACTGAATTCAAAGAACAGGTTCTGGATTGCTTCAGCACTTAACAAAAAGCTGGTGCATCAACTTCTGCAATGTTCATACCTATGAAAAAGACCTTTTACCATATTTTCACCAGAAAAGCATGGAGGACTGAATCAACTTCTAGGAGTTCCTTCAAGACGTTTTCTCCGAGCAATGCACTGAACCACCCCAAACCAAACAGACCAATAACCACCATCAGCTCTACAAGTCTTCACATCTACCCTGAAAAAACCTGTAAATAAGGTAAGCAACACTCCTTCAGTACTACCACATAAAACACTTATGCACTTTCCTTTTATTACCAATGATTTAAACATAGCAGAATGTTTTATATAGATGAAGTGTTTAAAATCCCCTACTCTAGAATAGGTGATTAAAAAAAAAATTAGAATCAGTTTGAAACCATATATATAAAGTTAAGGGCTGCTTTTAAATAGAACAAGAAACTCAGCTTAGACACAGTTAGAAGACTTGCACTCTTGAGACATAAAATATAAAACTTGTGCTGGTTTTGGCTACTGTAGAGTTAATTTTCTTCATAGTAGCTGGTATGGGGCTATGTTTTGGATCTGTGCTGAAAACAGTGTGGATAATGCAGAGATGTTTTCGTTACTGCTGAGCAGTGCTTATGCAGAGCCAAGGCCTTTTCTGCTTCTCACACTCCCTATAAAGAAATATGACATTTTTACCCCAAGATAAATTCAGCTACTCTGCTGGGACTAGATATGCACAGTTATTTCCCCTCTTCCATCATCATGCTTGACTGCCTGGAGCGTTTCTATTTATCATTTACCAGTCTAAAAATGTCTGAACCACAAACTGGTTATAGTGACTGTCTACATTTTAAGAAACATATAGCAACAGGAGTGACAAACACGTAACAAAATCCAATGCAATCCTATTTATGAGCTCACTGTTTCCTAATACTCCTATGACTGTCGTTGATGTCACTGGAGGGGAAGCTGTCATTAGCAGACTTTTTTTTTTTTAGATAAACATTTAGATCTGTTTATCTTTTTTTAAAAGACTTGAACAGGAAAAGGCTTTCCTTTTCTGGGCAGCCTCAGCGAAGACGTTTCAAACAATTCAGTGTGCCACAAATTAGGGAAGAAAATCCAAATTGTCACTCTCTTAGCTGGGTTGCAAATTTGGTTAACAGTGAATGCAAAACAAACCCCAATTGCACCTCCTCACTGAACTGATCAATTCTTCAGACAAAAGGAGTAAATCAGTTAACTCTATCTTTTAGCCATTTTTTGAATTGATGGCTACTTTAAAGGGAAGTGGGGAAAAATGAAGTTTCCATAACAAGTTATACCTCTGGAATCAAGGGCTTTGAAAAATCATTTAGGTACCAGAAAGACAGGATGCAGTCCTCTTACTTACCTGTACCTTCTCAGAGATACATATAATCACAAACACAGGACAGTTTTAACAGTAAATGACTGTCTTGTCTGCTGGTTAAAAAGCAGGTAACAGCACAGGCTGGGGTATTACTGCCACCTGGAGGCCCCTCTTTCAACTGAAAAGGGCTTAGAGGGTTTCTCGGGTTGAACTGCCTAACAAGGAATTGTAATTGTGCACAAAACTACGACATTTAACATACTTCCTAAGGCAATAAATGAGACAGAGCAGATATTTCTCTTTGCTCTGTACTACCACTCCCTCCTGAAAATTAACAGTTACTGAAACTGATTTTCGGTAACTTTTTAGGGCTCCTTACTGGTTATCCCACTACAAATAAGTAACTAATAGCTAGCCAGTCTTACCTTGTTCACTTCAGGTGCAAGAATTTCTATCTTCCTCAGACGCTGAAATGCATCATAATCTGTTTCTCCAAACAGTCTGATCGGCTCACCTCTCTCTCGTAACCTCCTGATAACCTGAAAAGAACCAAAGCATTCCCTTACGCAAACTAGTAAAGGAAGCAAAATAAAATCCAGCAGGATGGATTTATTTACTTTGCTTAGAATAACAAGTTGAGCTGGACTGGAGAGGAAATGGCAATATTTTAAGCAGTAGAAAAATGTTCCAGACACTTTACAATCTAAATATAAAATTCCCACGGTATTTCAGTGAAAGGTCATTCCAAATATTACCAATTTAAATATTGCATAAAATCCCAAGCTGTTTAGTATAGCCTAACTTCTACCCACTCTGACTTGCTTAAACACAAAATCATCCCTCTAGCAGAGCTTAAAAACTGTTTTCAAAATCACGAAGGAATTTGACGATAATCTCACTCACCTACTTGTCCAGGGCAATAAAAATACTCCCTAACTAGGCTGCAGGTTATCCCAGCACATCTGCAAGACTGATTTCCTGAAAATTCTCATCCTTAAGCATTTGGCAAATATTAAGTCCCATAATCTAATGTGATAGTTACTTTAAAACTAGATGTAACAGAGGCACAACATCCTCCCTTGGTTGATTTGCAGTGTCATGGGCAGAGCCAAAAACTGAACTTTATTCTCCCAATTCCTCATCTCATGCATTGCTTCTAGATCTCTTTATACTTATCATTATTCATGTAGTATACCAAGCAATAGGCTTACCGATACATGAATCACCGTGCAATACTTTGGTGATCAAGAGAAGGGCTTACACTTCATTTCATGCCACTGCTTCCTTATAGCAATAGACTGGTTGGACAACAAGAAACTAAACGAATTGAGACGTTAATTCGTTTACTTAGATCAAGCGTCTTGCTGTATGTTGGCAAGTATTTGACTTGCATACGTATCACAAAACCAGGAGTGGATAGAGCGCTGGCACAGCAACACCTAAACCTCAACCAAAACATGCACACAAGTAGATCAATAGTGAGACCGTGAGCATTACACAGGACATAGAAAGCAAACATGAAACCAACAGCCTGCATTACAAGTCCTGTGATATATTCCTGTAAAAAACAGTAACTACCTTGCAACATGTGCTATTCGTGGATCATTTCAGCTGTGAATTTCAGTATTTCCAAGATTGGACTTTATTCTGTACTTCTAAACTTCCTGCTTCTCTTCTGCTTTGGAGTATAGATCTGTTTGTGACCTCACATTCACATAGGTATTTTTATCCTTAGAAGGGACAAAGAACACAGTGGCTGCTCTGGCTTCAGGACTTTTTCTTCTAGAAATCAAGGTGAACTTCCAGAACTTGGTTTCTAAATTTGGGTTCAGACCAACGAGCTACAAAGAAAAGAAGCTGGGGGAAAAAACTTGGAAAAAACTCAGCATGCCATCTTCAGTATTATGCAAGGATAATACTGATATTCAGGGTACTATCCTAGAAGTCATCCGAAAGAGCTGTAAAATGTTGTAACACGCCTGTGCAAATCCATATCACAGAGGTTTTACCTATCTGTACCTCCCTATGCATTCAGTTGGACAGCAGATCATTGATGAGCAAAGATGACCATTGTTGGACTGTAAAAATGAAGGCTTATTATTTTATACAAACTGCCATTAAAAAAAAAAACAAACTACACTTCACTATAAAAAGCAGCCCTAACAAGAAATTTCAGATGCATTTGCTGTAAACCCAAGTAGTCTGTTTATGATGATTGATTTTACCTCCTGTCTGGAAAGGGTCATTGGTAACTTTTCTTCTGCCAGTTCGAGTTCCAGCACTGGATTTGATGAAGTCAGTGGCTTCTCCTCCTCCTCTTGCTGCTGTACCTACATTCAACAGACATAATTACTAATGGGCCGATGGAAATAAACCCATATATTGACAGCAATGTAAAGATACAGGAACTCTAGAACACAGATTGTAATACGACAATGTAAACTTCTAGTTTCATAGTCTTTATCGTCTAGAATTGAATTTCACAGAAAAACAAAAGCTTTTAAAAGTACCAGTATTTAACTAACAGTTGTGGATCTTGTGGGAAGCAGTCTCTATAGCGAATGGAAAGGACAATTGCTGAAGTTTGGCAATCACTTTAGCAGGCAGATGTCAGCACTGGTGCCAGAAATAGCAAATCCACCCTCTGCCTCTTGATTACTGCCCCTGCTCCATCCTTACCCATGCAAAAGCATTTGCATCGCTATGTGATGAGCCAGGTGGGAGAAATGATTCAAACAGAAGATAATCTGACAAACACAAAGAAAGGTACTCTTCCCAGCCCACTAAACCTCCTCATCCAGCTCACCAGACATAGCACATGCATGGACACAAGGGCAGAAACAAAAACCCAAGGGCAGGAAGAGAGTGGGGCTGCCTCTTTCCGTGGCAGTGTCAGCTTAAAATGTTTATTACCTACAGCTTCAGTGAGCTGAGTACAATTAGCAGTGATCCACGGCTTCTATTGGGTCCTGATAGGTGCTTGTTAGAAAGATATGTTGCCTTAAACAAGACTGCCATAGTTTCTTGCGGGTTAATAAAAAAAAAAAGACACCTACAACTCCTCATAGGGATAGGATCTCATTAACAACTCCTCTTAATCTAAAAGAAGGTCCCTTAATCAAACAGAGCTTTCTTTCTTCCATTACTCAGTATTTTAATAATGCAAAACAACTCTTTGATCAAAGTAACTTTGAGACAGCAGTCATGTAACTACAGTTCCCTTTATAAGCTCAAATTTTACACTTCTGACAGCATGAGCAGATTGCTGCTGGTAATATTCCTATGATAAGGAAACATTTCCAGTACTCACTCACATCATCTTGTTTTTTCCTAGATTCCTTATTAGAATTTATTTCCTTTCCATACTTGCTAAGAGGGAAATGCTCCACTTAATCCTACAGCACCCTGTACCATTCTCCATGCATGGGCAGTACATCGTCATTTCCAGTCTGTATTTGGGCTGATCAGTTTGAAGAATGTACTAGACAGATTTTTTTAAAGAAGCTTTTCTATTCTTTCAGGCCAATGAGCCAGTCTTGCACTGCAGTGTCAGTGTGATTCTATGTCCACATAAGGATCCACCCTTGTCGCTCCAGCTACAGGATTCAGCCACAAATCTATATTCAGTGCTGTACTAGCCAACACAGAAATCAATCCTATAACCACAGGTGTTTGGAACAAGTAAGGGAAGGACAATCAAATCAATGCTTAACACATAAAGGGAGGGGAAAAATAAAACTTCCATTAATGCAGGAAAGGGAGAATTGACAGGCAATAGAAAATATGGAAGAACTATGTAAAAAATAATAATAAAAAAATATATATGTAAAAAAATACACTCCCATGGCAGAAGGATACGTACAAATTTTAACTTACAAACATTCTTGAAATCATAAAGAGACAGCAGCATGGGGGGAAAAGATTTGATCCATTCTGTCAGCTGGACTCCAAGTTACAAGCAATATCTTTACCACAGTTATTTTGGTTTCAGTGCTTTCTTTTTCAAGCAAGTCAAATTATTACAACTTATTAAGTCTAAGCAAAGCAAAAACGCACCTGAAAGAAATCAGTCTATATTCTACATCTTATTAATGTAGTAAAGATCAAATGCAGAAATCTGGGAGGCTCTAAAAGGTACTAAATTTAAAGAAGCAACTTATTTTAAAACCATTCTCAGTGTTACATTTCAAATCAAAACTGGTGCTGCAGCAGCACAGTTAATTGCACTTTAACTGCCATGTAAGGTTCTGAAGAACTCAAGCTAATGCTCAAAAAGCATCACGTAGTCATTTCTACTTGGAAGAGCGACTGGATTCATAGAACGCTTTCTCATTACTATATGCTGTACGTTCCAAGAATCATTTTGGCATTGATGTTCAAATACTCTACAAACAGATCAAGGTTTCAGAATAAGTCACTAACTAGGTAAAGTTCAATGGAAAACAAAGCTCCTATTTGTGCCCAGGAACAGCAAACAAGATTACGAGCCTCTATCTTCCACAAGGGAATGCATACCCCCTCCCATACAGGTATAATCAGGCAGGCAGGCAGGCACACACGCTTGTAAAAGAAAACAACATTCTTTCCATTTCAGTAAACCATTTCCCTGACACCATTACAAGGCAGATAAAGCCTTCCAGATCACTCATTTGTTGCAAAATGCACCCTAAGTTACCAATTGTTTCCTAATATTTTGCCAGCAAGAAAATAAATGCTGTTGTTGCGCTCTTTCAATGCTGGACGGTTGATGGCCAAAACCCAAATACAAATACAAACACTATGAAAGTTGGCAGATCTTTTTAATATGTGCCCATACTATACTGATTTCTTTTGGACATTTCGACAAGACCATGAAAATTATTTGAATGGATAAAATTATCTCCACGTATCCATTTTTTACCAAGAAGGGGGGGGAAGGTGGCTATATCAGATCCAGTGTTCATGCCTAACAGCACAATTTAAAAAGAAAGGAAGACAAGCTTTGATCCCAAGCCACTTCATGCTCTCCACAAAAAAATAAACAAAAGAAATAAAAGCCAAACCATAACACAAACTTAAGTAGCTGTATATCATGCATATATTTTCCTGCATTGAAAATGGTTTTGGAAACTCATACCTCTCCAGGTGGCTTCTCATTTACAGGCTAATGTATAACATTAACAGATTGAACAAAGAACAACAATTATCATTAAAAACATTTATACTGTTGATAGTAAAATGTAGACTTCAAAGTAAACATACAAATTCCTGAAAGAACAATTACCATACCTTGTAGCCACATCTCTGAAAGTAGGCCTCCTCCTCTTTTTTAGCTAACTCACTGCGTTTGAAATATTTCTTATTTCCCTAAAAGAGAGGAAAACTGTTAACAGTTTACAGTTTTGCATACTTGGGCAAAAATGGCTCAAACTTCCTTACTTGGTTGGGTGAATACAGCCACAACCTTTCATAGAGATGGCTACATTTTCATATAAAGGGAACTAGTTGGAAGCACCTCTGAAAATCAGCAATATATGTATAAGCAGACTTAAAAGTACAATGTGTTCACCAGCACTTAAAATAAAACACGTTCTTTGCCACATAAGGCCTTGGTATTCATTAGCGTAAAGCTTCACTTCAGACATGCACAACAAGGCCCAAGGTGGAGTACAGGAAAGTTGTTTAAATAAACCATACAAAACATGTCATTTTACACTAAATCAAGGAGGCTGGAAAAATCACCTCTATACAAAGTATTTTGTAAGCTTGCTTGGGGCACCTGTAGAAATGTGTTTGATAAGACCTTCCACACACACAACAGCTGGCAAACATGGTCACCCTGAACAGCTTCCCTTGATTAATACGCACTACTACCTCTTTCTTCATACTTTGCCTGCCTGACCTACAATAGTCTCCAATCACAGCTCCCCACTTCAACCACTAACGCCAAAACCTAAACTCAGACATCCACAAAAGCGCTGTGCTTTACTGTGGGCGTTTTTAAGCTAACACCCTCAGCACACGCACACCCCCACACCGCTGCGACTCCACTATTGCTACAAACAAAACCCAGCCGTGGCGAGGACAGGGAGCCGCACATCATTCACCAAAGGTGTCACAGATTTTTCTCATCCCTCGGTGCCTGAAATAACTAAATATACCAGCTCCAAAAGGCAAAGGCACGCAGCAAGGTCCTGAAGCCAGGCTGCTTCTGCGCCCCCCATGCTCTGCTGACCCCAGCCCCAAACTCCTCCTCACTCCTTCCCTCACCCCAGCCTGGGCTCCTACCGCTCCTCTTCCCCAAACCCCTCCCGGGCCGACCCCGACCCTCCCAAACCCCCACCCTGGGCAGCTCCGGATCCCCTCACCCGAGCCCCTCTCCCAGGCCGCTTCCTCTCCCCTTCCCCGGCCCCATCCCGCCTCACCCCCGCCCAGAGCCTCCACCAGAGGCCGCTCTCGCCGCTCCACCCCAACCCCGGGCCTCCACCTCGGCCGCCCTCACCCCCACGAGCTCCTTCTCCTCCAACTGCTGCCGCTTACGGCTGATCTCCCGCTTCAGGATATCCATAACCACCCCAGCCGCCTCCGCCGCCACCGACGGAAATGGAGGAGCAAAACAATAGCGTCACTTCCGGACGGCCGCGCCGCCGGGCCGGCCGCAAGGGGCAGGCGCGCGGCGCAGCGCCCCCTCGTGGCTGGGAGGAGGGCTGGGGGCGGTGATAGGGCGCGATAGGGCGCGACAGTGCGACAGTGCGACTGTGGCCAGGGGTAGCGGTGACGGCTCAGCTGCCCCGGGGAGGGCGTGGGGCTGGTCTGTGGGCCGGGGGAGCGAGCAGGGCTGGTCGCTGTGCCCGGGGCGGGTCGCCGGCCCCAGGGATGGCGAGGGGAGGGTCAGCCTCTTCTCCCACATAACAAGAGATAGGACTGAAGGAAGCGGCCTTGAGTTGTGCCACGGGAGGTTTAGACTGGATATTAGGAAAAATTTTTTCACCGAAAGGGTTGTCAAGCCCTGGGACAGGCTGCCCAGGGAAGTGGTGGAGTCACCATCCCTGGAGATATTTAAAAGACGTGTAGACGTGGCGCTTAGGGACGTGGTTTAGTGGTGGACTTGGCAGTGCTAGGTTAAGGGTAGGGCTCGATGACCTTAAAGGTCTTTCCCAACCTAAACGATGCTGTGGTTCGTTGAGGCGGCCACCGGCCCCGAGGAGCTGGGGTCAGGAGGGCAGGATGCCTCCTCGGCCGCTCCCGGCACCGCTGTGCCCCCGCCACCCGCCAGCGCGCTCCGCTCCGGGAGGCTTAACAACACCCCAAGGGAAATCAGAACTCTTTCACCGACTCCGGGATGCCCTCAGGTGAAACTACACCAGGCGAACGCTGTAGGGTTTAATTGCAGGGCGCTCACAAGTACCCCGCTCCTTCCCCAGGGGCTGGTGTTAAAAATGATGGGAGAGGTTCGCGCTCCCCGTCCCCTGTGCTGTCTGTGCACCTGAGATGGCGCCTGGGGATTTAACTGTGGTGCCTGGTTTCTGCTTCCGTCAGGTCCAGGGGACTGAGGTAGCTGGTAGGGACTGAGCTCCTTAGTGCGTATAGCCTGGAAGTAAAAACTACTGCCTTTGTTAGCTTGAGTCCTTGTCACCAGGCATACAGCGTTTGTGAGATGGCTAATAACACAAAGGAATCTAATTTTGTTTATTCACCTGTTTTTGTCCAGCAATTTCCATCCTGTGGCTTGTAAAGTCCAAGAGATCCAGAAAAAGCTTTGAAGAATGAGTAAGAACAGCCAATCAGCCAATTCTCACTATGCTTAAATTCATCGGGGCTACACCTTCACTAGAAACAAAGGCCACCGAACAGTGAAGGATGAAAGTCACTGTAACTTTAGCTCCTCTGTTTGGCTTGGGAACAGCCTGGCTGGTGGCAACACCTCTTGTCTCTTCCAGCCTCATGCTATGGCACACAGCAGCTTCTGTCTCCCTAGGTCCTCCCAGATTATTTTTTTTCACCTTTAGGTCCTCCCAGATTTTTTCTTTGACTTTCCCCATTGTAAGCTCCATTGCTGCAGTAGCTATTTTGGAGGGCTCTAACCGCAACTGGTTTTCACCTATGTTAGATAATCCAAGCCATGCGCTGTAGCTCTTTCTTGCAGAAAATGGCCCACTGGATTAAGAGTGTTGTTTAAACCCAGGCTGGAGGGGTATGGATTTAGAAATCATGCCCTGCTTTACCTCAGGCTTGAACGCAATCACTTTGCAATGAGGAAGTAGGAACAGCCCTCCTACGCTTTTTCATAGTTCTTCTAAAAGAAACTAATTTCACATCGGAGGGTGAAAGGATCCAAGAAGGTCTCAATGGAGATGCCCAGGGGTATGTGCCCACACTTGGGTAAAGGCGTAAATCAGGAGGCTGTAGGAATATTCTGTAGTGGAGTTTATGGCAAACAAATCTGCATGCTTGTGTCTAAGTGCTAGCTGCCCCCCTCGGCTAACTGTAGTGTAGACATAACCTTAGACCTTGCTTCATTTCCTGCTCTAGTTTGACATTATATCTTAATTAGAGACAGTACAAAATGAAGGAGGAAAGACAACTCTCACACAGTATTCACAAGAGTGATGCAGTTACTGTGAGGTGACACCTAAACCAAATATCCCCCAGTTTATAAAAATCAAAACAAACCAACGAGGTGGCAGGGAGGGTTATAGTGGACACAGAAAGCAGCTGAACAGTTTATGTTCGTAAAACAACTTTGGCTAGGTTTGAAATTAATGCTGTACCTCTAAAAGGTGTCTAAAGGTTCACTAACGATGACACAACCTTCCACAATTGATTTGGTGCCCTTCTTCCAGTACTCCTGGTTCTGTGCTCTCTTGCCTCCAAATCAAATAATCATTTAATGTAAATGCCTTCTGTGATCAAGACAGTTGTCTTGTCCTGCGGAAGAGAAGTGGCAATCTACAAAGTACAACATCTCCCAAAAGAGTTACTGTATGTATGCAAATATGTGTATATGTTAGCTCTGTTTTTCTGAGAGCATTCACTAATATCTCCCTGAAGAAGGGAAGGGGGGGGAAATATTTGGTGTCATCCATCTCCTCGAGATTTCTCTTTTTGAAGAGATTAGAAAATCTTCTGATGTCTAAAAAGTGGTGGTACCTTCTTTTTCTTTCACCGACAACTCACGAGGAGATCCGCTCTGGCTTGCTCTCTGATTTCCAGGATGGCAAATTTGTTTGGCTCCTCTTTGCATTGGGGTCAGGGCGACCTTTTCTGAGGGATATGAATTGTTGAGATGGTTGGGTCAGGTCTCGGCTGGACTCTGTTCAAAGCTCCTCTGTTCCTCAGAACGTCCTCCCGAGGGTATATCTATGCTGACAATTAGTTACGGTCCCTGCCTGCTTTGTTACAGAACTCTCGTCCTTTGACTGTCTCCATTCACAAATGCTGCTTGGTTGTAGGGTGGATATCTGGAGCACCGCTTGCTGGACAAACTCATGGCGCACATGAAAGCTCTTACTGCCAGCTCTGCTCCTTGGACCACGCAATGGAAACTGTTCCTCCACACTGCAAGAAGGTTTCTCCAAGTCTCTGTTGCTCCAAGGAGCCCTTAGACTGTGGCAACTACTTAGCAGTGTGTTATGAAAGCAGACAATTCCTTCCCTATGCCAGTCCCTCATCCACGCAATGATCCTTTTGTTGACATCAGGGCGTAAGATATTTTTAACATGTGAAATGAGTGCTTTTCCAAGCTGTATTTCAAACTATCAATTTATCATATATGGCATTACTCTACCCATTAGAGTCAATTAGATCACTGCAATAAATCCTTAGCTGACTATTTGTTTTCTACTGCTCCTGTTTTGCTTTTCAGGGCAATACTGCTGGTTTGGTACCACAATGGCTGTGTATTTCTGTCTCACATGTCATTAATAAATGTTATATTTGCTGTCAGGGCTGTAGCCAGGTCGTTAAGCTCTCCCAAAACCACTTGCAGAGTCTTGAGAGCTCATTGCAACTGAGCTTGGGTCTGGAATCATTAATGTTACCTGTGTTTTTCCTAGATCCAGGTTCCCGCAGACCTCTGGAGCAACCCCACAGAGTTAACCGCAAAGCTACTTTGAAGTGATTCACTTCACAACATTCCATATGAAATCAAGACTGAAAAGGGAAATCTAGAAGTTACTCAAACTCTTGGAACATTCATAAGAGCCTTGTAAGTAATAGAAATACAAGCTTAAAACATACACAGGGTGTTTCATTCCAATTTCTTGATGATTAAGTGATTGCTCAGCTTTATCTGCTGCAAGCCAAATGTCAACTTACAGGAAGATTATGGAAGGCAGCTCAGAAATACAGCGTTTCACTCAAACAAGCCAGATGTCATCTATTTGCTGAAGTGGTAAAGCTGATCAGAATGATTTTGGTTGCACTCAGTTGTTGTATTCAGTTTATATTTAGCTGTTTTCAGGTTGTATTCAATACTTTATGGGTATCCAGTTTCACTTTTCTATTTGATATTAAAACAGGGGAAAACCCCGGCTCAGCCAGCGTACGCTTTCACTTGCACACAGGAGGCAGAACTGATGCCTTGCAGCTGACCGAGATTGCAGAAGAACTCATTTCAAGTAACACAGGGCACAGATCACTCTTGGAAACCTTTTTCAGATAGGTACACAGTTCCTTTTATTCACCTTCAAAATACTATAACAAAAAAAAGACATTTGATAAAATTGCCTTTATACCATGACTATATATGTCCACTTCTGGCAAAGGGAGCTCCACATCCAGTCTCACTCTTTTCTTCATTTATTAAAGCAGTCTTTAACTTTTTGGAAGGGATTAACCCATACAGTTCCCTATTCTTTGCCCCCACATTTACTTTGTTTACAGGTATCTCTAGCTTGTCACATCCACAGGTCACCTCTGCATGTGTGACAATTTGTTCTAAGCACACATGGTAGCACTTCTGCTAAGGTTTGCAAATTGCACTTCTCTGCAATTCTTGCATTGGGGATGTGCCCATCCCCTCCATCTAGTGAATTTAAGCCACTTGTACTAGACTTGCTATTTCTTATTTACCTTTCAGATCTGCCTAAACAGTAGCGCACGATCACCAGGAGGTCACAGACTGAGAAACATTCAGCCAGAGGGAAGATCGAGGAAGAAGTGGGGGGTAGTGCTCTACCACAGATGTCCAAAAGCCAGTGGCAAAGACAAGAAAAGCTCACAGGTGAGGCAATAGCAGAAAAAAAAGCTCCCAGAATTTCTAAGAAACAGAAGCCTTCAAAAGGGTATGACATCTGTGCTTTGTTAGGGGTAAAAGAAACAGGTGGCATTTTAATTTGGTTTGATTTGCTTTTTAAAGTATCACTTGATTAGTTCTTGTGGTAACAGTTCCTCTCTGCTAGGACAGACCTCTGTAATGCACTGTTAAAATACTTCAGAAAGTAGTGACATCCATATGGATGTTACTGGTTAGTAAGGCTAGTGTGGCTTTTAGAAACATGCTTGAAATAACTGTTTGAATGATAATTATCCTCTGGTTTTGATACAGGAATATTTAGGTCAATTGTTTAGGTTGTCTAAAGGATGCATGGGTCAATTCTTATCCCAGCAGCTTTATTATCTGTAAAACTGAGGTGGTGTAAAAACTCATTATTGCTTCTAAAAAGTTTTACATTTAAGAACAGCTAATTATTGCCAAACTGGCTGGTACAAGAGATATCTGAGGAAAATCTTGTTTTTTCAGGAAACAGTATTGGTAACTCAGCTTATTGCATCGTGTCATCAGAGCCACTTATGAATCAGTCCCAAGATGTCACTAGGGAGACTGTGCTCTTTTGACAGTAGTGTCCATTTGTGACTGACTGTTGAAGAATTCAAAACACCTCACAGGAAAATGGTCACACTGTGCTTTTTTTGTTGATATTCTGTAGATGTTCTTTCTAGCGCTTCAGCAGTACGGAGCAGATGATGTTAAGCAGGGACCATACTTACTCTCAGGATCAGTCTGCTGTTTGGATATCTGTAGCGCAAACTCCTTCCAGGAAAGATGCAGTAACAGGACTAATGCCTGCAAATGCAGACTGGTTTGTCAAATGCTGTGCACTGAGTTTTAGACCCATACAATTGTCTCTCTCTTCAGCCTTCTCCAAAGCAAGGTCTATACTTCACAACCCTTGTTTTTGAGACATTTTAGTTGTATTCAAATTATAGCTGAATAAACATAACAGAGACACACACACCCCCCTCACCAAACGCCAAACAGATCTTGCTGGATTGTAGAAAAGCTCATAAAAACATCCATTTTTCTTCTATTTTTTAAGTGTGCAGAAGATAAATGGTTGAGCATAAAGTATTGTATTTCTAAGTTTGAGTTCGTTTGCTTCTATTCAACCCAGGCAAGAAATCTCTCAAAGTTGTTACTAAATTATCATACTTCTGTGTTGTCAGTTTGATCCCTGCAGGATGTGTCCATCTCGGAGAAAATACCTATTCAGGTGCATTAGCTGCCTCAGCAGAGAGGTCAAGGATTGAATGGGTAATGGAGTTGTCAGTATCTACACATCTCTGAGGGTAAATCCAGGGGGGGCCACATTAATGAAAATGCTGCTGCATATATCTTACTGCTGAACAAAAGCATCACTTTCAGATGTTGTCAGTCTCCAGCCTGACACAGATATTAAATTCACATAATCTCTCTTTAAAAAGTGCATGTGTGAGTAGATTTTGAACAACATTGTAGCTTGCAATGAAATTTCATTTTTTAGAACTGAAAAGCAGGCAGGTGGTTATGAACGTGTCTTAAGCTATTTCTCCGGCCTGAAATGTAAGTACTGTTTGAAAACATTTAGGGAAATAGAACATCTTAGTAGGAGCCACAGTAACTTTTCATGAATTTATTTTAGCTTGCATCAGTATTCTGAGCTACAAGGATTATAATTTAGTAGAGAGACTCTCATTGGGAGAGGGGATTGAAGACGTCGAGGCAGCAGCCCTGTGAGCTGACAGGGATGCTAATATAGCCACGGCAGAAGTTTAGAGAGCAGATCAGAGCAGCTGGGTGGGCTGATAGAGAGGATCAGGACAGCCCAGAGGAGCAGTAAGAGGATCCAAATAAGTGGATTAGTAGCATACCAAAGCACACATTACTTTTAGTTTTCAAACTCCCATTGATTTTAGTGCAAGTGCATTTACTAATGTGTGGCAGGAGAAACGGGAGAGGATCAAGGCAGAATCGAGACACAGAGAGCAGCTCCCTGTGGCAAGCTGGGAACGGTGAGAAGGCTGGGCTGGGGAGCCACAGCATAACGTCCCCCCATCAGTCTCGGTCAGGACTTAAAGGAGGATGGCTCTTGTCTGGGCTTCTTCATCCCGCAGCCTCAAGGAGCTGTCTAACGTTGCTAAATGCTATTGTTCCTGCAGCTGATTCTGCATCTGTTTTCCATCCGTAGCCCCAGTGATTGACTCTTTCCATTGCTGCATTCTTACATCTGCCTTCAGCTGCTGTGACTGAAGCAAACTGACACAAAAATGCAGGTGTGATTACTGGCATAACCCTCTTTGAACTCTTCCTACCAGGGGAGTCACTGGGCTGCTGGACCCTGAGCTGAGCTTGCCGCAGTTGGTGCTGGTAGCGTTCATCAGAAATGGGACTGCTCACCCTGTCTGTGCTCAGGCTCCCGTGATTAACACCAACTCTTGAACCACCCAAAGCTCAAACATGCCCTTACCTAGAACGCCAGCGTGCCTTTACACTTCATTGCTTTAGACAGAGGTGGTAGCAATGCAAAGACACATCCAGACTAAGATTTCTAAGCACTATTACTCTTTATGTAGCACAAAACTCAAAGTTCTAAGCAAAATAACGAGACCCACTCACATTGCCCTCGGTTCCCTTGAAGCAGCTTGGGTTGTAAGTGGGAGGCAGGGCACAATTTGTGCAGCTTATGATTTCTCCATGTTGCAGAGAAGCACGGGACATACATGCATGTGGGCAGACTTTTTTTCCTCTTCCATGTTAGCCTTCATAAAAGCATTGTTGAGACCTTTTCTTCTGTATCCTCCAACCACATCTGTTGTTTAGACACCTCGGTCTCCCCACCCACTCCTCCCAGAATTCAAATCCAAAAACTGTTTTGTCCTAGGGAAGAGTTAATACCTTAATATCCAATTATCCTACAAGTATTTGATCAGAGTGGGTGATTATCAAACTTTCACTCTTAGACTATACTGCCCTTCCTTGCGGTCTTAGTTCAAGCTACACATAAAATGACAGAGGGCAGGAAAAGCCAAGCCTTACAGTCAAATGGGAGTTTGCATTCTGATACAGAAATATACAGAGGGTTTGTAACCACACGCACAAAGAACACTTTGTACACAGCTTCAGTTATATTCTTTATTGTTGAAACAGTTCTGGAATGTTTTGGTCTCCCTGAGCTGGCAAACAGATGAAAACATTGGTCCATCCTGGAGTTTCTTCTTTTAAATTTGTATGAGGAAGATTAAGAAGCAGCAGAATGGACAAGAAGCCATTTCAAAATAGTGTCCGAAAGGAAAAAGAGAGTAAGGATAGAGACATAATAAGATGTCAAGTACTGTAACTGAAATGGTACAGGAAAAACTTAAGGGGGATCAGAAAACAAGTTAAACTGCACTCTTAGCTTCAGACTTCTTCAGGACTTCTAGAAATGTACCTCTGTAAGAACCCAGTCCTTGGAACATGAAAGCCTCCCGACAGGGAAGGTTTGTAGTAAGACAGCACAGCATCGACATGACCTATTGTCAAGTTGGGAGCTGAGAAAAAGTACTGCCTACGTATTTTGCATGACCACAAAAACATCACTGGAAACCTGCAAGGGAAAAACGCTACCAGTTTATAAAATCCTCAAGGACATTCATTACACATAACTAACCAAAATAGCTAACCTATTAACCTGTCACCTATGCAGCTCCTGATCTCCAATTTACCTCTTCACCCTTCTCCTGCTTCCCAATACCACACTGAACTTCTTCAGGCTCCAAGACAAGTAGTAATCATGGCACTATTAATCTGACAGCCGGCAGCCGCTTCCTACTTCACCTGGCCTCCCATGGATCCCTTGACATTAGATGTGAAGCCTCAGATCAAATCATCAAGTTCGTGAGACTTTTTTCAGTATAATTTTTCCAACTGAAAAGCTGAAGGCGCTCCTAGTACACCCGTATGATTCTCCTCAACTCTAGGATTCTTCAGTCTTCTTTGTCCTACGCCATCCTACTTTCTGAATAATAATCAAAATATTGTAATTAACTGGACACACCTGTGAGCGTGGAAGCAAAGAAGAAGTCTGGGGCATCCTGATGTGAAGAGCACTGCTGCTGTTAATACTGAAGTATTACTAGATTAATTATATTTAATTGGTTAGCTCATGATCTAGCATCTGAAATGGAAAAAAAAAAAAAGGCATTTTACATACCAGAAAATTGTTGGGAAAATTAGTATCAGTTAGAATGGGGAGAGGATAGGTTGAAAGTAACTTGCAGCATAATAAAATGGTAACTAGGAAATAGTCAGGAATAGTCATACTGACTTGGGATATGTTGCAAGATAAAGCCCTTATTTAGTTGGCTAATTTCATGGCATTTTGAAAAACAAATTACTCAATTAATGGTTTGACTGAGGAAATACTTTGCGACTATTCATGAATATATACAAAATGCTCTGAATTTTCCATATTTTCACCATAAAAAAGGAACTATGGGTTCTTAATATGTAACAGTAACAATCCAATACTGAGACATTAACTGAAATAGAAGATGAAATTAAAAGCTGACTGCCTCTTGGAGCCAGCGCTCTTTATCCTAAGTCACTTGGCTGCCACAGCGATGCAGCCGGCAACTATCTAGGGTGATACAAGGCAGCCATTCTAATGGAATAAAGACGACTTTCATCTCCGGGTTTCTCCGGCTAGAATACTGCAATGGTGGCCCGTGACAAATGAGCAGATGGTCCGAGTCCCGTTGTAGGATACCCACCCCAAAATGCCCCACAACAGCCTCACAACTTAGTGTACGTGGGAGCCTTTGAGTTCTTGAAGTAGGGGGGTTTTTGTCATGGCTGAGAAACACTAGTAGCACAGGACAGCAAGCTTGGTTTTCAGCTACCGGATCCTCCTGCATGTTGTGTGGATAACTAGAAGACTTTGACCTAAAGTCACCTTGTCCTAGTTTCTAATTCACTTTTATGCAGATGAGATGACAGGATCAGGGCCCAGCTATCCAAACCGGCTAATATTTTCATAAATGAAAATCACAAGATTTACTCATCTAAGCAACCGTAATTAGGCCTGCTTGCAGGGTCAGGCTTATTCCGCATGTAGAAAAGAATGAACCTCTCTAATTCCCAAGGAGCAAAATGAGAAATACTAATGAAAAAGGGGATGTGCTAACTCTTGTAAAACGTTACTTGAAACTACAGTGTGCAGCATTCAGACTGAAATGTCATTTCAAATCATGAGTGTCCCTTTAAGCAAAAAAAATACAACACAGAGAAGGAAGAACTAAAAGGAGAAAAAGAGCAGCTGATAAAAGACTGCCATCACTTTTTCGTAAATTATACCCCAAAATGTTTCACAAAATTGAGTAGCGGAGGAAAACAGAAAAGACCTTTTTATTTTTGTAGCACATTCCTTTGGCAAATGCAGGATAAAGCCTATCATGTGAGTTGAACAGTAAATGAAGGCCTTATGCTTTATAAAAATTCTCCTATTGTCCCAGGAAGGATGAGAGTCAAACACAACAGTTTCAGCAATGCTCTAAGTCTTGTAAATAAAGTTAGCAGACAGGAATCAGCAGACTGTTTGGGGATAAAAATTAAAAAAAAAGAAAGAGAAAGTACTCTTTTTGTAAACAAAATTTAGGCATACTGCTGCTGCATTTCAGACCTGAATTCACTGTGCTCTATTAGAGATTAATTGGACTCACACAATTTAGCAAACAGCATATGACATCCATCTACCGATGCTGCTTCAGCATCCTCCCCAAAATATATAATGCAGGATTTTAAATAGTACGTTAGCCCAGTTTCCTTTCACCAAGTCTTACAGTGAAGTTTAGGAAAATTCCAAAAGTAGCATATTGATTGCCTCTGGGATTTTCCACTTAGCAATTTAATAGAAAATTACACCCTTACCCAATCTGTGAGGTTTCCATAACCTCCCTCATTAATTTAATTTTCCAGAGTCTAATAAATTTTACCATTAGGCATATTTTCTGATATTGCTTCACCATTAAGCCTATTTCCCGATTTTGCTTTTCGGAACCAGGTATACCCTCTGTGTGGCGTTTGAACAGCACCTTGCACAAGAGAATTCAGCTCTGACTGTGTCTATGCACACAGTCAGGGCACAAACCACGATTGTTAATATTCAATTTGCTTTCCTCTTACTAATTTTTTGTCATTATTCCAAGTGATAAGGCCAGTCAATATTACCGGAGCCGTGAATGGGATTCTCCCGGGTACTCTGAGGAGACCAAGGGAAGATCTGCATTTGCATCTGTTCGAGTAGGCGTACGCAAGTATCACATACTCTTCTCCTTGTCACAACACAGCCTGACTACACGTAAAACACAAGCCGATGATCGGGAGCTGTGTTTTCAGTTATCGGTAGTCGGAACTGTAAAAGCCTGGGTCCTTCCTCTACAGGCAACAGGCAACAGCACTCTTGACTGTAAAAAAACCCCGCTACACCGGCGACGAATTTAGTGCAGTAAGTGAAGGGGAAGTATGGCTGAAGGCGTCAAGTGGTGAATAAATCAAAGCACTAATTTCAGCTGTGTTTGGGCCACCCATGTGGCTGCGGTGACCTCCTGGTGGCCATCGGGGGGCTGCCAGACGCCCTAAATCCCACTCCTCCGGAGAGCTGAGGCTCTCTTCCTCTTGCTGCGGCCACCCACGCTTAGCTAACGCGGGCGAAGCTCGGCGTCCCTCGGCCCGGCCGGCGGGTCAGCGCGCTCCTCCAGGCCTCGGTCCGCGACGCGAACGGCCACGTTATTGCGATAACGACTGTAAAAGACGGCAACAAGCCGCCGTTAGCGTCAGCCGACCCCCGGTTCTGGGTTTTGCCTACTTTCCGCACGCCGCGGCCCCACCAACGCCAAGTTCAACCCCATCCCCGCCGGACCTCGGCCCGGGAACGCCTCCGGTCCCGCTAAAGACGAAGAGTTCCCCCCACCAGGGACACCCCCTCCCCCGCCGCCGCCCCGGCCAGCGGTGCCGCCGCTCCGGCCTCTCGCCCCGACTCACGGGGCCGAGACCCG